>CAIGRP010075537.1:0-23287 GCA_903798385.1 Fraxinus cuspidata | reverse complement strand
TCAGGAAAAAAAAATAAAAAAAAAAAAAAAAAGTTATAAAAATACAATTTAATTTTTTCATAGATAGAAATAAACAATAAAAGAGAGAAAGAAAAATAGAAACTAATTCAATCAATAGAAAAAAAAATTAATCATAACTCTAATATTTCTAGAAGGGAAAAGAAAGAGAAATATTGAAAAAAAAATACATATTAATTTATTTATTTTTTGTGAAAGTCTCCCAAAATCTTGTGATTAATAAGAGAAAATTTTTGAGATTTTATTTGAGTACTTTCTGCTTTAAAGTTAGTACCATGGAGACTTTTATAAAAGTCTCTAAAAGTTATAAAAGTTTGAATACCCCAAAACTTATAGAGACTTCTAAAAATTTTTAATTAAATACATCATGACTTTTAGAAACTTTTTAAAAGTTTCAATTGAATACACCAATACTTTTAAAGAGTCTCCAAAAGTTTATATTGAATACCCCTAAATTTTTTAAATCCCAAAAATTCATTAAAAGTCCCAATTAAATACACTCCCTCGGGTTCTTCCAAAATTAAAGACTCGAAAGCACAATAACATCAACAAAAACATGATATGCATGATCGCATGATGGTGTAAAATGTGTTACGAGACACCACTTGACGTCGAGCAGAATATCGATTATTCTACATGCTCGATTAACAGATAATTAATAGGGAAGAACGCAAGAAAAAGCACCAAGAAAACAAGAAAATACTTTATCACTCATCCAACATCCGAAAATAACCCACAAGCCGGGTTATATTTCTAAAAATTCATAATTATTGAAATTTTACCAGAAATAGCAAAATCTCAATATTAATACCAAAAAAGGCAATCGAAATATTACCAAAAAATGAAATAAATAACTAAAATTGAGAATTTGGAAGGAAAAACAGCAGATTTTGCCCTCAATCAATACTCGCCAAGCGAAGCTGGGTGAATACAACGTGTGCACCAAAAAGAGCTTTTCGAATTGGGGTCATGAGCGCGATTCTGACAACCGTAGCCAAAGTTATGACAAAAATATTAAAACGTGTCCAAAAACGGCTTCATTTAGGAAAGATTATTAGTTACTTGTCATTTTTACATTGATCCTCCAACTCATGATGTCTCAGCGCCATTAGCGAGCTATCGGACAACTCAGCTTCGTCTAACTTTTCGTCTGAATCGGATCCTCCTGCATCACCACTCAACTCTCTCTATCTATCCAACAACTCCAACATATAATTGTAGACACCATCCATGTCCAATATGGTGGTTCACTGCAATCGTCATTGATTTATGCCTCTAGTCGTTGGATAGACTAAATGAGAATGCCGCTTGGCTACCAACCTCCAACGTTTCAATGTTTTGACGGAAATGGCAATCCGAAACATGTGCACTGAACAATCTAAAACTTTTGAGTCATGTTTCTAAACACATACTTTCTTAACTACTAAATATCTACATCACGAAAATCTAAATACTCCACAAATGAAATCTCTTGAACCTTAAAAATTCTTGAGCTGCTCCAAAAATCGAATTCCTAAAATAGAAAGAACAAAACAAAAAAGTATTAGTTTTGATTTTGTTAAACTATTTCTACTAAAAAAAATTAAACAAATCAAAACCAATCAAAATCAAAAGTCATGTTAAGAAAATCAATAAAAATTAAAGTCATGTAAAAATTACAATAAAAACAACAAAAAATAAATAGAACATAAACGCACAACAGAAACCAAGTTCTGTTGCAAAAACCAATAATAACTTTTTTATTTATTCATTTTTTATTTTGGCACCCAGAGTCTAATCAGAAATCAAGAGAACATACAATTTCGTATAAACACGTGTAAATGCAGTTATTAAAAAAATAAAATTCTATTGATCAAATATAAAATCTTGAATTTTTACTTTGATATAAAAAAATTACCTAAAAAAATAAAAATCAACCAACGTGGAGCCAAAAATATTCTTACTTCGATGTTTCTTGCTCAAAGTTCGAAACTTCAATATTTGTAAATGCTTTCTCCTTGTTGTCCCTTTCAAAGGAAAAAAAACACAAAATTGTAGAATTTTTTTTTTTTTTTGAGAAGTCAATGATTTCTTTTACTTTTGTTAAACAAATTTTTTCATTCTTCAATTTTCTTTGAAATCAAATTAATTAAAAGGATTTCTTGTTCATTGAGCATATGTGTCATGTATATAAATTCATATTTAAAAAATCTAATCTCTCTATAAGACCTAATAAAATTCAAATTGTAAAATCACATTCAAATTCAAAATACAAGTTGCATTTAAAATATGGGATAGATTGAAAAGGAATTTTAGTTTGAATTAAGCTCTAAGGGGGCGTTTGATTTGTGTTTCAAATTCTAGTTTTCAATTTTGAATTCATTTTCAGTCTTCTATTTTCAGATCCTGTTTTAAGATTACAGAAAAAATGAGTTTGGTTTGTCATTCTGAAAAATTGTTTCTCAAAACAAAAAATTGGAAAATACGTTTGGTTTGAGATTTTTAAAAATTATTTTAAGACGATTTATTCAATGAATTAAATTATTTAGTACAATAGAATATTTTTATACTCATATATTATCAAGTAATATATACACTTAAAACTTACTGAATCTTACAGTAATTTTCTCCGCTTAAAAAATAAAATAAAAATAACAGTAAATTCACTTGGCAAAAAATATGATATTTGATAAAAATCAATAACGTGAACTAAGAATTATAAAATGTGAATGATAAGATTGCATCAAGCATATAATTTAAAGTGAATTAAGTTTACATTCTTAAATAATAATAACAACAATAAACGTAGTTGAAAAAATTAAAACAACAAAATAAACCTATAGATTCATGTACAAATCACCGAGTAATCATTACACATTTGCGCAGCAATTTGATCTCTAACTTGCCCCATTTGAACTGTTTGACTAGTATCCAATTGTATGACATCTTGATGAACACGACTCTGACATATCTTCAAATATCATATTTTTTGATGAATATGGAGCGAAAAGTTTATCCAAAGCGTGCTCCTAACGATTGAAATTATGTATTGTGCAACATGCAATAAAGATTTGTATTTGCCTATTAAGTAGATAATTGGTAATTAATTTCAAAATGGGAAATCTTGCATGTAATACTCCAATGGAACGTTCAATTATGTTTTGACACGAGGAGTGTTTATAGTTGAATAGTTCTTCCTTTCCACGCGGTCTTCCCTCATCCACTATAATACCACAAATGACAGAAAACAAAATGTAATGATTTAAATCTATTAACATAAAGACTAAAGGAATAAAGAAATGTCCCCCTAAAAGGCATAAGCTAACCATGTAGTGTATATAGGCATTGATAATTTTGAAAGCAAAGATTCATTTCAATGATTGATGAATATATTGTTCTACCAGATCATCTAAAACACACTGACTAGGACTCCTAGTTTCAAAATAATTTTCAAATCAAATACAATTGCGTGTGATGTGAATTGCAGCTTGATTGTCACAGTGGAGTAGTGCTGGATGTGGATGAGAGATGGTGAGATCACGAAGAAGAGTGCATAGCCATGTGAGTTCACAAGAGGTGTTGGCAATCGCACGGTACTCGGCTTCTGCAGAGGAGCGGGACACAATTGTTTGCTTCTTTGTTTGCCAAGAAATAGGACGATCACCAAGCTTAATGACAACGCCGAGTCATAGGGCAACTGGCCAGATTGAATCACAATAAACAGATAATTGAAAACTGCATGTGGAGGAGAAAAATAAGCCATATCTAGAAGTGGTTTTCAGATATCGAAGCGTTGTGCTGCTAGTTGATGTGGTTCTCGAGGAGCTTGCATGAATTGGCTCAAAAGATTGACGAAGAAGGCAATATCGAGCCTTGAAATTGTCAAACAGATGATGCGGCCAATCAAGTGACGGTAGGGGACTGGATCAAAAAGAAGATTGCCATCCAAGTTATTGAGCTTGAGGGTTTGCTCCATAGGGAAATAAGCTGGATGGGAGCCAAGCTGGCCAGCATCAAAGATAATATCCAAAGTGTATTTTCATTGATTGAAAAAATTCCAACAAGGGGGTAAACCACTTCAATTCCACGATTCAACAGAACTTGTTCAAACTCGTCATTTACATTTCAATGAATAATGTTATTCAAGAAGATAATCCTTGTAGCTACAATATAAAATCTTTCCCATTCCATGACATCTTGTCATCTCCCTTTGATAATGTTTGGTAAGAGAAAATTGAAATCTCACCTTAAAAGAGGCCAGAAGATGTGTTAAAAAATAAAAAAAAATAGAGAGATTAATTATACTTAGCAGTCTAAAAGGGTATGGGCTCTCTCTTCGGCCATGATTCTATCTTCTGGAAATACTTTATGGGAACCACTCCATTGAAACCCTCAGTCAAGATCACCCCGTTGTCAGAAATGTAAAGCTTCATTCCCTCTGACATAAAAGAGGATACAGTGAGAAACATTTAAAAGCGAAAAAAGAAAAAAAAAAATGGCCGTTCATCCCAGACGAGAACTATCCCATTGTTCAAATGACGTACCTTCCAAAGCTTTTCTGACATCAAGAAAGATCAACAGATTGACATCTCGTCTCATCCCTAAAAAATCATGTCATGCGTATCATCAAAGCACCAATACAATGATCTATTTGAATACATTGAAAACAAATAACAAAAGACTAAAGCCTAATTCAAAAAAAAAAAAAAAAAAGTGTACGTTGAAAATATTAAACAATTACAAATTTACCTGGTTTCAAGGTTGAAATAACACATCTTAAAACTGGTAAAACCACTAAGCCACTCAAAGCATGACAACCTTTCGTGCATGCGAGAATGAATGCACGACCCGAAGATTTCTTACCAAAAACTTAAGATAGAATCCCTTTTACTTTAGTGCTCAATAGAAAACATGTCTTTACAAATCATGTTCCGCAAGAAGCAGGTTATTTTGCACATAAAAACCGCTCACCAGAAGTTTTTTAGGTTTAAATTGTCCCAGGGCTAAACAAGAAAGAAAGCTAGCTATCTCTGTAAGCTTCAATGAAGAAATGTTACATCAATTTTAAGCATCGGTGCACAGAATTGTATCATTGCTAATAGACTGAAAAATAAAACATCAATGACATGCTTGGTAAGAAGGATTTGATAACACTGGACAGTACTATGACGAAAAATTAACTAGAATGCCATAATCTTGTTCACTATACTACCTAGTCGAGCATATCAAACATGCAAGAAATATAGAAAACCAATATGGTAGGTCATTCCCCATACATTTGCTCAAGAACAGTTTTCTTGTTTTCTTTGCTCAGCAATCCTATTCAAGTGGAGCACATAAAGAATGTGGAAAGTGAATTGGCTATCAGAGCAACTACATGTTAGACAAGAGCATGCAATAAACTAACATTAAATATCTCACCACTAATAACTTCTCCATCTGTTGGCAAGCCACAAGAGAAATGCACATGTAATCTATTCATGCGTTTGAGACCATGTTCTAAAATTGATTCCAAGTTCTTCTTGTAGGTCCCATGTACACAGACTGCACAAAGCCGAGATGGAAGGAAACTCTTAGTAGTGGAAGATGTAAAACAATTAACTCGATCTCTTCAAGAAGGAAAATAGATGACAATCAAAATAACATTACACCTGGAACTTCTTCAGGTGAAAGTATGGGTTTCAACAAGCTCTCTGTTTCAACTGTCTGTTCAGTCAAATAAATTTAGAAAAGAGAGAATGAAAAAAGGACAAAAAAATTAAAAAAAATTCAAATGGTGCAACCATATAATGATGAACAATTAAATTGTTAAAGAACTTAAAAGTAGAATACACTGTCGGAGGAAAACTTAACATGTCAATGCAAAACTGCATGATATAATGCCAAGTGGCACTTGAAAACATGCAAGTAATACAGAAAATAAATTGATTCATCGATCTCATCAGACAAGTTTGAAGTTGTATTCTATTCGATTAAATAAAACTACTTGTTTATTAAGGAATCTATCACACATTAGATCTCTCAAACACAAGATCTCAGGTCTGTTCATCGATACTCACTTGAACACACAAGAGTTCACATTTACATTATATTTTTAATCAGATCATATATAATTTCAGATACAATTCATTAATTGCATATGTCGATCACTAGGATTATGCATGAATTAGCTCACAACACTCACTGCATATGACAAGTCAGGTCTCGTGTGAGTCACATAGATCAACTTCTTTCCAGTCTATAATATCTCTTTTTTTTTTTTTCGTAGGAGTTTGATCGAGGTAGATAGATAAGTTATATTTACCACTATAAGAGTGTCTGTAGGTTCAGATATAGAGTAACCAATTTCTGCCAAGAGATTTAGTATATCTTTCTGTTGGGAAATAAAAAGTCCTTGTTTAGGCCGAGATACCTTAATCCACAAGAAGTATTTTAGACCACCCAAATCCTTCATTTCGAACCCTTTGGCAAGATAGCTTTAAAGTTTTTTCATGGATTTACTACCTATAGCAATCATGTCATCAACATACATAGTAAGTCGTGTGGTATCCTCATCATCCTTTTTATAAAACAGCATGTGATCTGTCGAAGCTTGCATAAATCCATACCCCTACATTGAAAAACTCAGCCTCCCAAACGAAGTCTTGTGATTGTTTCAAGCCATACATAACCTTTTTCAACTTACATACCTAACCTCGTGGAGGTGTGAAATCCAGAGGCGAATCCATATACACTTTTTCTGTCAGATAATCATGGTGGAAGGCACTCTTAGCATCGAACTACTTTAATGGCTGGTCTAAGTTTACTGCTAGAGATAGTATGACTCTAATAGTATTAATCTTGGCCCAAAAACAACTGTCTCCTAATAATATATAGCATAAGCCTGTGTATAGACTCTACCAAGTCTAGCTTTATACCTGCCCACTGCCCCATCTGAATTGTACTTTGCTGAGAACACCCACTTATACCCCCACAGTCTTCTTCTCCTGAGGTAGCTTCATCATCTCCCAAGTTCTTCATGAGAGTATTCATTTCTTCTACCATAGCATACCATCCTCAAACAATCCACAAGCAACCAAAACCCCACAAACAGTAGCCAAACATTAGAACTATCAATCAATACCCTGCAACAATGTGCAGAACTTAGAGAGCATCTACATAGCGCTCACCTAAAGGCTGAGTCGGCAAAAAGAGGGCTATCCAGCAAAAAAGTGGTCACCAGAGGAATACAAGCACCAAATAAGTCGCAGTAGCCTAATGGCATAAAAAAACAGTCCTACAAGGATGAAGAGAATTCACGCAGTGGTTGTTAAGAAGCCAAGATGTCGCATGGCAGTCATGCGGTCATTGGAGGCCTGTGTAAACTCATTGGAGGTTTGGGTCTCGACTAGGGTTCCAACAAGGCTAGGCTACGGTTAGGGTTCAGAAAATTTTGGGAAAAATCTAAATTTCGGTTAGGGTTCTTGAACTTTTGATTTTGGGGTTTTTCTTATTGTGCTTTGATACCAAGTCAGCTACAGGAGAGAAAATCTATATTCCATTATGCCAAAAATGATGTAAATAACAAGTGAAATAATAAAGAATGTAATTCGTAAATTAGTCCCTAACTAACCTAAAGTGACCAAGTTGGTCCATAATCACACATGTATATTCTAACTTAAAGATTATATCGAGATGATGAAGTTCCAGTAAACATGTTTCAACGTTCACCAATTCTGAGAAGTAAACTTTAGTATTATACCACTAATATTCATTTAAGAATTTCTCATCCAGACTTCAATAACAAAGTCTCGATAAGCCTCATTCCTTCAACCAAGAAACAAGAAAGGGAGCAATAATATTTTAAATAACAGAAATGACAGGCTACTTTCAATTATTAGTTTCATTAATACTTCAGTTGATATGCAGTCCTAGTGACAATCTTTAGATGGTGCATTACCGCTATGGTGTGGCCTTGGTTCGCATGTATCAAAAGCTCCCCATTTTCTTCCAATAGGCTAAACCTCTGTTTGTTGTCCTTTCTGACAGCCTGATAGATATTACATTCAGCTGAAGGATGGTTGTTACACAAAAATTGAATAAATGAAGAACAGAAATAGCAAGTCAATTGGAGAAAAAAATGGAACTGAAAACAATTAATTAAATGCTGTACCCATTGAGAAGAACAGCAATTCCATGTGTGTGATGCTCCATGTTAGTTAGCAATACTTGAGGGAAAGGGGAACAAAACAAACAGAAAGGGACACAAAATTTTAAGGCCAAAATATTATTGCACGACTCACAAGCAAGTATTAGTCCATAACACCATTTCTAATCACCATCTTAATGTGAGCTTATTTGTAGACCATGCCAAGTTTTGTTAAATTCAAACCCAAATCTCAACTGAGTTATCTTACAAGCCCAAATGTTCGAGGAACTGGGCACGTTTTGCTAATAAAATGATCCTTAACTTCGACTATCCTCCAATAAATGAAGATGCTTCTAAAAACACCCTTCTTAATCAATAGTAATAAAGACATGACCATGCTAGGTAAACTCCCCTTCTTAATTAATAGTAATAAAGAAGTGACCATGCTAGGTAAACTCCCCGCATAAAGGTAGAAAAAGGATAACTAAAAAATGTGTACAACATTTTAAACTATAAAGACACAGCCCAAAATGCTGAGGCTAATAACATGGAACCCATATATGGCAAAACAAACAAGCACATGCCTTAGCCGCCAAGAGGCATAATCCTCGAAAATAGCATTCAATATGTAAGCTTCGAGTTGTTCACTGAAAGTCCCACATGAGATGTGCTTCAAGTTGTAACCTTTCTAAAATAATTTTCAAGAGTACGGAGTAAGAGTGGTTGATGACTTTTAAGTGACAAGGCTATCCCTGAACAGAGACTAAGAAGGGAAAAATAGAAGGATGACAATTGATCCATAGATGCTAGATGTCTTAGGCTATCCAATATCATAAGTAAAGATTAGTTGAAGCATTTTACTTCCAGAAAGTAATCGATGTCTCAATGGAACATGTGAACATTACCATATGGTACTTGATATGAATTCTTCACATTAGGTTTATTATATACACAAATTAAAGAACAAACCTCTCTAACATCATCAACTGTATAAGAGCGTAATGGAATATCGGCAAGCGTTTTCAGATTTAACTTTAGCATGTCTTGGACCTTGACATATCCATCATTCCTCATGTCCAGTTTCAACTCAGAAGCCATGTGCCGCAATATACGAGTTCTGAATTTATTGCCAATAAATAGCTAATTAAAGTAAATAATAATTGAAGAGATACCTCAACTAAATTTAACTGTGAAAAAAGATTGTAGTAATCATGTCATATCTGGTTAACCATAAATGAAGGGAAAAAAATAGAGAAATAAATAGATTAGAACCCAATAGAACACTATCAGCAATGGAAAACATTAATCACCTTCTTTGAGACTTTCCATTTTTCTTATAAGAGACAATAATAGGTGTAAAAATAATAGATTGTGGTCTTCAAGAAAGATTCAAATAAATATTAAGAAAACTTGTAATTAACTAGTTTTCAGCAAAACATCAGAAGCAGAACTAATGCATTGTCATAAGAACCAAAGTAAAATTTCAGAGTGACTTGTTTTCTGTAATCATATTAGTTTTAGACATCAAATTTTTTATTAGGAGCCCATTTGGATTAAACTTTTCGTCGGCCATTCCCTCTATAAACCCATGCAAAAAATTTCCAATATAGCTTTCCCATGTCTGAATTGGCTAATCTTCTTCATCTTCACTACTGCTCTAATTCTATTAAGCCCCCTGTTTGGTGGCCTTTTGGAAAAACATTGTTTTAAATAGTGATTTTATGGAGAACGTGTGGTTAAAAAGTAGTTTACATGTAGAATATTTTATTGTGAGAATGTGTGGTTGAAAATGAGTATATAGTTGAAAGAATGGGAGACAAACGGGGCTTAAAATACTACAACTCAACACTAACTAATCCAAAAACAATAAAACAATCAAATAAATAAAAGAGCAATAAAAATTGCATACAGGAGTCTGCCAAGAGCATCAATCTTATCTTTGCCAGAAGAAACACCCCCGCCACCTCGGCCTCTTGATCTTTCCCGAATATTGTTCTTCTCCAGTCCTCTTTCTCTACCACCACCACTAGCATAAATTACACCCAAAATTAGTAAAAGAACTAGTTCAGAACAGGGACTTTTAATCTTTTGACATGAAAACAAACAATTTTGGGGGAAAAACACACACAGACCTTCTGCTGGAACCAGAGGAAGCAGTGAAAGAAGCGCTTTTGTTCCAACTGTCCATCAAAATTTGGGTTCTGAACCCGCAATGCAACAAAAAAAGAGGATTAATGGGAAGGGGATGTGATTGATAAACAAGGCGGCAGCGCAGAATTCTTAATCCATTGCAACTGAGTGAAGACCACATTCAGGGGCGGAACCACGATTTTCGATTAGGGGGGCTGAAACTTAAGAAATTCAACACAATAAAGAAAATTAAGCTTTCAGCCATATTCATTTGGAAAAACCAAACCAAATATACATACAAGCAATACATTCCCTTCAAAGAAACTCAATGAAAACAACCTCCAATCCCTTCAAAGAAACTCCGTAGAAACATCCTTACTCCCACTAGCCAAACAAACAGACAATAGGGAATATAACCCAAAAAAATAAATATCATTATATGAGACACGCCAAGACTACTACATCATAAATACCACGACACACGAGAACCAATCAAGATTAAATAAAACAATAAGATTAAACGAAATCAACAATGTGTTTAAGAAGAGGAAAAAGGAATTTACGCCCCAATAGTGCACCAATTTCAGAGTATTTCCTCAATTATCTCCAAGTGCTGCTAGATTACACTCTCAATACAAACAATTCAATCGATGTGAAAATCTCTACACTGAAACTTCAAGAAATCTGTCACTTTCTTCACTAACAAACGCCATTCCCTCGGAAATGGTTTCTGGGTCCACAAATTTATCCCTCTTTGGTTCAAAAAGTTAACTTATCTCTACTTTTTAACCCCAAATTCCCCAGTTTTTACATTATTAAACAGGCATTTGAGTAAAAAGATCAACATGTAATTGAGTAGAAGCCAGTAAGAATTGAGTAAAAATTATACATAATTAAACAGAAAATCAATATCCAACAAAAAAAGACCAATTTAGCCTAAAAATTAAATGAAAAAATAAACACATAAATAACGAATCTCATAAGTCCAACGCAGAGATAAAGATTACAGCCTAACTTAGACAATGGAGAAGCAGTCCCAAAAAAATAAGTCTATTGCGGGCTGGTGAGGGGGTTCCTATACGAGAGAGACGGAGACCGAGAGCCAAGAACATGGAATATCGAGGGCTGGGCTGGGCTGGGCTGGGCTGGGCTAATGGGTTGTAATTATTTTAGTGGAAATTGGGTGAAATATTGTTTGGAAAAATAGCCTTTAACCAAAATATAAAAATTAAAATAAATTCTTTAATTTAGTAAATACTCACTACCCAAAATACCCTTAAAGCAAAAGAAAACAAAAAAAGACAAACCAAACTAATAACTCTTCCCCAATTCAAAAGCAACATCTCCTTCATGTCAAAAAAATTTATTTTCTTTTTCTTCTTGCCACGAGGCTTCTTGCAATATACCATTTTCAATTCTGACTTCATTTCTTCACCACCACCAACACCTTCACTAACTCTCACTGCTATCCCCTGCTTTCAAAAAGGTTTTGACTAACCCTAGATAAAAAGTATTTTGTTTCTAAGAAATATTAATATGTGCTTTGTATTTCATTCTTTTGTTTCTTGTTGTTTGGGTGCAATAATTACAAATTATTTGAATTTGAATTTGAATTTATTTAAAGTGTCTAAAATTTTATTTGGTGTTCAGGGCTTCACATTTATTTTTGTATTGTATGTTGGGGTTTAATTAAAGAGAATTAGATGTGTTTAACTTGTAATTGACCTAAAATAAGTTGAAAATATTTGATTTTTTTAACCATTGAGTTCATTGGTGGAAAGGAAATATTTGAGAATATTGTGCATTGAAGTTCTTCCGATTTAATGTGATTATCAGATTTTCCTCTGTCTTCACTTCGTCTTCTTACAAGAAATACATAAACAATGAGAAAGTTCTTAATTTGTTGTTGCTACAGCAAGAAAACATAGAAAGTAGCATCCATGGACATTTTGGTTTCCTATTTAATTTCAAGTTTCCACAAGTAGAAAGTGTTGCTGTCAATTCATGTGATATTAATTATCTGCATACTAGCTAGTTGGCTTTTGTGGTGCATGGTATGGTCTTACCTTTCTTGCTCCAATTGGCACATGGGACACTTTTCATAGGTAAATATTATATTTAAAGCCAATAGATATCTCAATAGCTTGAAATGATCCGATATCTTAGAAGGCAAGTGAATTTGAATTAGACATAATTAAATTAGGTCATCGTTCTTGAACACCTACTTATAATTGCATATTAATTATGTGTTAGAATTAAGTTGCTTGCAATATTGTTAATACTTATGTTTGACTGCAGCCGAATATTAGTTATGTCTGACAATGAGAGAGTGCAGTGGGATATTACTTCATTATGGCATGTTTTAGCTACTCCTTATGGCATTAACATTTTTGTTTGACTGTTGAACTTTATAGCCTAAAATGTAGTTTAAAAAGAAAATGGGGAAAATGGGTTTTAATTTTCAGCATTAGATACATGACAATACCATGAATAATGATTCGAACTTATAAATATTTCATTCGTCCTTCAATGATCCTGAATCGTCGAACCTTATTTTACTGTGAAATTAACATCAGGAAGCCCCTTTGCTGATTTTATTAACATCCCTTTCATGATATACGTCTATTTCTTGTTCCTAACAATTTTTTTTATTCCATTCTACAATGCTCTATATTGATGGTTTTTTCGCGTTGGTTTTTTGGTAGGATTGACGCTCTGTGATCAATGGTTAAATTTAGGAAGTTTTTAGCTGTTTGATTCTTTCTTTTTTTACTTTTTGTATATACTGATGATTTTAATAGGTATATGGGTGTTTGGATATAATTTTAAACAAGAACAAATAGTAAGGATTTATGAGACTAGTGGTTGAATTGGGTATGCATTCATTTACATGGGTTCGTCTTTTTTTTCCCTCATTCAATTTGTTGTGCATTAAAGAAGTAATTATTTATCGAAAAATAAGTTGTGGATTTTCTCGAAGTTAATTGATATGTATGCTGAAGGAGATTGAACGACTTTCAAACCTCACATTTTCACCTTGAATTTTTTAAAGTTTTTGGTTAGCATAAGTATGATTGAATGCATAAATGCAATTTTAACCATATGTATTTTTAACAGTGAATAACTTGTAAATGATCTACATATAATATATAGGTTTCAAGCGAGTCGACCAAAACTGAGAACTGCTATAGGAATTCTATGTGTGCTAACGATGCCTATAACTCTACAAGTTAAAGGGTAAGTTCTGTCAAAAAATTATTAGACATATGATTCTTTATCACAAGTCTTCAAGTTTACTTTAACATTTAATTACTTTGGAATTGCAAAAAACATGCATAATCGATTATTATATTGGGATATTTATGGCAGAATTTATAATCCTTTTGGATTTGGATAGTGATTTCTTTCTTGCTATTTTCATTAAGGGATCTTATGAACTGTTGTCTGTTAGTTTCTCTCATCATATGCCATTTTGCATTTGAATTAGACATAATTAAATTACGTCATCCTGATTTGGGAAAATTATTCACAGAAGTAGTTTGATTGGCGTCGATATGTAGATGTTCTGCAACAAAACAATGCGTAAATAATCCATATTTAACATTATTTATATTTTCATTACTTTGATACTACATATGTTGTATTTATTATTACAAATTTCTTTGTAGGGGAGATTGCGGAATATACTCAATCAAGTTTGTAGATTGTGGATATGATTGAATGTTGGAGGAAGAAACTAGCTACTGAAGTTTTTGCTATGCATTTCGATCCATAATTGTTTTCTTTGTATATTTTTCAATTTTATGTGGTTGGAGGATATTGGACTTAGATGCTGATTTTATCTAGTTAGTATTGGTTTTTGTGATTGATTAGGGATAATTGATTATGGAACATGTGTATGGATATCGACTAGCGTTGCTATGAAATTTTGCTATGTTTTCCATTGTATGAATGTTTTATTCAAACATTGAAGCAGTCAGGGTTGAAATGGAGTTGCATTTTTGTGATCCCTTGTATATTTATGCGATGGAAAAACAGATTGTATTATTAACTACGCAAATTCAACCAGTCTGAAAAACTGCAGTTATACATTTAAAAGGACAACATGCTATTTTAGGTCACGAGGTCTCGATTTCACTACGAAACAAGTATTGGAATATCGTAGATGACTTATCCGAGCAGAATGACCAAAATTATTTTAACGTAACACTGAATTAAAAAAATGGCAGTCATACGTTTAAAACGCTCATGTGCCATTTTAGGTGATGGGTCGATTTCAATGGGAAACGTGTATGTTTTGTATACCATAAACGACAGTCATACTTGTAAAATGATATTATGTCATTTTGGGTAACAGGGTCTCGATTTCACTTGTACATATTGAACGATCACACGTGCTATGTATTTGTATACTCTATCCTTTAAATGACACCCTTACATATAAAATGACAACATACCGTTTTGAATCAAGGAGTTTCAAATTCACTCCAAAATTCGTAAAATAGTGTTTCGAACATCATATTAGACTTGTACACGTTGAACAATTACATGTTTTTCTACTTTGTAAACCCTACACCCTAAAATCTAAACCCAATACCCTAAAATGATCAGATGCCACTTGGGGTCGCGGGATATCAATTTCACTCCGAAACTGGTAAAACAGTGTTTGAAACATCATACATGACTCGTACACATAGAACGACTACATATTCTATGTATTGGATACCATACTTACTACTTATGTTTTTCTTTATTGCCAAGCATAGTGTAGTTTACTACCAGATTATGGAGCGACTCATTATAGTTTGAACAAATGTGTTGACCGCAATGTCGAAATATAGTTAAAACTTTCATCCCTAAAATTTCATGTTGTTACGGGTGTGAATGAACCGAAACGAACACTAAATGAGTAGAACGTCAGCCATATATTTAAAATGATCAAATGCCGTTTTGGGTCACATGGTCTTGATTTCACTTAAAAACTAGTTGATCATAGTTTGAAACATCTTAGAAGACTTGTACATGTTGAATTAGCTAATTTGTTGAGTATCTTATCTCACAATTGGAATATAATGAAATTTGTATTACTTATATTTATTCGTAGTGAAGTAGAGTGTAAGTTACTTATGGCAAAATAGTGTTGGTCACTATTGGATGAACTTTGTATCTAACTTGCTGTTCAAATATGGCAAAAACTTGAATTCGTTTAACTTTTATATAAATATAAAGTGAAATAAACATAAAACTAGTTGAAATGGTAACTAGCCATTTAAAATGTCATTGTGTCATTTCGGGTCACAGTGTCTCCATTTCACTTTAAAACTATTTGATTATATTTTTGAACATCTTAAAAGACTTATATAAGTTTTTCATTCATAGTGAAGACTAGTACAGTTTACTTATGAAACGACGTTGTTGATCACTATCGGGTGAACTTTTATTTATTTATTTTATCAATCTTGGAAATTTAATGTTGTTTATCAATTTTACTCTAAATATATTGAAAAATTTTCTACTTTCATTTTTATGTGGCTACGAGAGAATATATAATGAAACAAATACAAAATTTGTAAAACCCCGAAAACTTATAGAATAAAATTTATTTATTCCATCTACTACATTTCATAGTTTGAAAGTTGGTAGACCAGAGTGACATATGTTACATTCAATTTTATTTGGATTCAAATATTCAAATATTGATAGAGTAATAATAAATATATAAATTTTGGGTATCATCTTGTAGCAGTAGAGTCTCCTATCCGTGATGAAGGAGGTGTGCTCCTCATCACCTGGATACATGGGAATTTGGTTGTAGCCAGAGTAGGCATACATGAAGCTCAGAGACTCGTGTCTAGTGGTGGAGTCTACCGGTTGATCTATCATCGAGAGTGGGAAGCTGTCCTTAGGATATGCCTTATTAAGGTCAGAAAAGTTGATGCATACTTCCACTTCCCGTTATGCTTCTTCACTAAGACCGGGTTGGAGACCCACTTCGGGTAGAGGGCCACCCTCATGAATTTATTCTTGATTAACTTCTGTATCTCTCCCTTCAAGACCTCATATCGTTCAGGATTCAAAGTTCTTCTTTCTGTCTATGTGGGGGTAACCTTAGGATCAATTTTCAAATGGTGGTAATTGACCCCGACGTCGATGCCTACCATATCCTCATGCCTCCAAACAAAGACATCCCGATTCTCACACAAATTTCTTGAGTTTTTCCTTAAATTCTGGGGCCAGACCCCTGCCCACCTGTAATGGCCTGATGGGGTTCGACGGGTCCATCGGGAAGGATTCCAGCTCCTCCATTGGGGCTGTTTGGGACTCGGTTTCGATAATGCGGTGGTCAATCTCATTGAATGTAGGCCTCTTCTTAGGAACATCTGTGTCGACATTGCTAGTTATCATTTTGATGTCCCTAGGTTCAGCCTTCCCGACGGAGTTTATGTAGCATTCCTAGACTCTTCTTTGGTCACCCTTTACCGTCGCCACTCCATGATCTGTAGAGAATTTCATGCACATGTGGTGTATGGAGGTGACGACTCCTAGATCCTTCAATGTAGGCCTCCCTAATACTCCATGGTAGGCTGACCTTCTTTTAACTATTAAAACTCCATGAAGTTCAAGGCCGATCGGGGTGGCTCCCCCATCTATACGGCGAGTGTAATTTTTCCTCTTGGAATTATGCTATCACATGTGAAGCCATGCAAAGGGGTGGAGATAGGGGTTAACTTATGATCCATGCAGTATTTGAGGGGGTTTGGCCTATCCCTAGGTCCTGCCACCTCGGCCTCGGCCTCGTCCCCTTTGGGGGGCCTGTTGCGTTGGTTCAGTTCTTTGGATGTTGGTCTCGGGTACGACGTTTTCGTAAGCCAACATTGGCACCGCATTTAAGGTGGTCGTGGCAAGGGCCTGCCCTGAGTTGGGGGTAGCCTCATTGCCATTCTGGTTCTATTGGTAATCTATCAAGTGGGAGGTGGGTCCTCTCCCCCGTTGCCTTTGCTGAGGCTGGAGACCTCTACTGGCCTAATTCGTATGATCTTTCAACTCTTCGTTGATAATTTCCCGCCTCATCATTTCTAGCAACGCATCATAAGTAGTTGTGTCATGGTTCTGAACATCTCTCTAAAATAGTGTGTTCATGTTGAGGCCTCCTCGTAGTGTGTAAAGGGCCTCACGGTCGGTAACCTGAACACAATATGTCATCTCGTCGGTAAAATGAGACAAGAAGCTTTTCAAGAATTCTCCGGGTTGTTGCATCATGTCCTGGAGGCGCTGAATATGGCCTCTCCTTCCTTGGTTACTGCAAATCTCTTCAATAATGTGTTCTTGAACTTCAACGAGCTCTTGATGCTATCGGGTGGTAGCCTGTTATACAAAATTTCAGTCGCCCCACTAAGAGTTAAGTGGAAGTCCTTGCATTTGACAGCGGCACAGGCTCATATGTGTCTTGTAGCTGTTCAGATGTTTGGTTGGGTCACCTCTCCTATCATACTTTGGTATTTTAGGCATCACATAGTGGTTTGGTACTTGGGCATTCCTTAATTCCCGCGAGAAGGGTAAGTTCTCATCATCATCATCCAAATCACAACATCCATTGGGGTCCATCTGAATCATAATTCTCGTCGCTTCGTACCTGGGTGGTTGGACGGAGGGACTTGCTTGGTTCCCTGTCCCTCCATCTCTCCTTTGACGCCATCTCTAGGCAAAGCAACACGGGGGACATATTCTTGCCTTTCCTCCGGTTGCCATGTCTCAGTAGGTGGGGGCCGAGGCCTTTTCCTATACGCCGAAATTTCTTATTGTTGACGCATGGGCCCTGAATTCAAAGGACTGATTCGATCTAATACACTGACGGACCTTGAGGCCTAGCCTAGGGTTCATATTCTGGGGGGAAGTTGTCCTCCATATTGAAAGGGAGACCTCGGTTGGTCGGCCGATGCATAATTGGAAGAAATGTCAACTTCCACTTCCCTTTCTAGGGGGCTGTTTTCTCCGGTGTACCTAGGAGATGTACTCTTTAACTTTGTACCTCATCCCATTACCGGTACTGTTGNGGGGGGAAGTTGTCCTCCATATTGAAAGGGAGACCTCGGTTGGTCGGCCGATGCATAATTGGAAGAAATGTCAACTTCCACTTCCCTTTCTAGGGGGCTGTTTTCTCCGGTGTACCTAGGAGATGTACTCTTTAACTTTGTACCTCATCCCATTACCGGTACTGTTGCTGGGGGTGCAAAGGGGGGATCGGATGCCCTATCTACATCATGAGTTCAATCTTTGCACGTAAGCCGTTACTAGCTGAGGAGCCTCGGAATTACATGGGCACCGGTACTACATGGGCCTCGAAATTACATGGGCGTCATTCTTGACCTAGGAGGGTGCATCAGAGGCAGTTGACCTCGTTCTTCGTAGAGGGAGGTTCGGTGGTTCGGTCCCACAGCTTAGTTAAGATGGCCATGTGGCAGTACTTAGTAACAAGTCATAATAGTAAGGACCTTTTTTGGGCTTCTGCAGATATACGTAATGTTGCACAATCGAATATAATTCAGTAACCATTCGTTAAACTATTCTGCTACAAATCAATTTGTCGAGTAAAATTTCTCATGTATATAACACTGCAATATAACAAACATTACATCATAGAACACAAATATCGTTTTCACAACAGCAGCTATACTGCATAAAATTGATTTGGGAAAAAATTATTTTGAAATCATGTAAAAAAATGCAGATACCTATGGTTGGTTGCTCTGAACTATTTTTTCTTCTTAGAACTGGGGTCGACGACTACCATGTATCTATGCCACTTAATGATTGTTAAGACTTGAGTTGTATCTTAAAAGGTCAACCTTGTTAAGATGAGTAATCAAAAACCTTATAAATTAGTCTACATTTTCATCTTTATTTGATTTGGAATTTTATCCCTTAATAGTGCCACTTGTTTGTAGGCATCCTTTTCAAGGCAACACCCGTTTGTTCATGACGAGAAGCAGGGGTCACATGAGCCTTTACCATTCCATTTTACAAGTTGGTTATAGAACGAGTTATACGTCATGACAGAGTCATGAATACTTTAAACTTCATGTCCACTACCTCTAGTGATGGAGATGCATCTCGTGAAAGCTTTGTCTTGCTGGAGCCCATGCTTTGAAACATGATTTAGGGTTTCTATCAACCAGTCTTTGAATTTTTCTAGTTTGTTCATGTAGAAATTCTTGAATTTCTGAAAGATGAAGGTGTTGTAGGATGAAAACTCGCTTGGAAGTATATTGACCTGCAATGAAAAGTTGAAATGATCTTAAGATAATTTCTTCAAGATGGAGATTGAGGGACCCAAAAAGTTGTGGAAATCAAAGGATTTGAAAATAACCGAAAATCAATGTATGATGGAGAATGATTATTTTCCCAAATGTAGGGCTTGAGAATTGGTAACAAGGAAATGTGATTTCTTTGAGTGTCAAATGGACGAGTGCTCACAACTAGGAGATTTAGCCCCTCTTTGACAACCATTATTCACGTAAAATGGAGTTTGAATAGTGATTTTTAGATAATATTGGTTAAAAAGTAGAAAACAATTTTTAATTTACATGCAAAATATTTTATTGTGTGAATGTGTGATTAAAAATGAATATGTAGAGAAAAAAGTTTTTAAATAATAGTTGTCAAATAGGGGCTTAGATTGATTGGAGTAATCTACTATCTAAATTGAAATAGATTAAGGAGTTAGGTTACTTATAATCTACTTATAATTCATTTATACTATCATTATATTATTAGGAATAATATTATTAAATTGTATAAATCCAAAGCCTCCTTTATTTATTTTGTATAAAAGCTTAAGTAGATTTGCTTTGTCAACCCCAAACCTAAACGATGCATCTTTGAATTGAATTAATGGGTATAGATGATGAATCAAAGAGAGAGATGGAAATTGTATTTTGATGGTGTGCCACATAGATATGTCGTGTCCAACAGGAATGCACATCATATAGGAATATTAGTCGCAAATACACAACCAAAATGTAAAAAAGAATGAACGAACCACACTTGATGCTCACTTAAGAGGAGACGTCCTGCCCTCTAGATTGAAACTTCACATGAAAGCAAATGAGTGCGGTCGAATAATTCGGATGTAGTGATATCTCTTCTTCATGATTGGCCTAGCGACCTGTGAATGCTTAATTTTATTGAATTAAGCTAGTTGTACAAGGAATTTTTACAACTAGCTTGACAATGTGTGAGATGTAATGATCATGGCCATTAATTTAAAAAATGGTCAGATTCCTGCCATCTCAACACATTGTTAAACTAGTTGTACAAGTAGCAGGATTGAATTTTACTAAGTTGTATGGTGTAATTTTCTTAAAAAAAAAAAAAAGGAAATTATACAAATCTGAGAAAAAAAAATAAAAAAAATATAATTGTATGGTAAGTGAAAGTTCGTGGAGGTTGCTCCAATGGATTACTTGCATAAATTGTTAAAATATTCTTTTTTTTTTTTTTTACTATAATAGACAATGTTCTGTATTTTTAATAAGACTAATTCTTGCATAGAAAAATGTAATGAAAACATTAGCAGAATATCTGTATCTAAAACTAAATCGATGGAGTTAAATATTTCACTTATAGAAATTTAGATGAAAATACGTTTTGCTGACGATTTTGCTCCGTAACAACTGTTTATAGACTTCCGAATATACCACCATCTCAAGATAGCAGTAATATAAATCTTGCCAATAGCTAATTGAAAGATGTTTTTGAACTCTTAAAATAGATTTGGAACTGATGCGCGTTAATAATTTTGGGCAATAGCGTAAAGTACTTAGAATATGAAGTGTTGTGTTCGAATGACTTTGGAATTGGGGGTCTATTATAATTACTGAAAATTGTGCTTGAAAAGATAACTTAAAATGACATACTGAAAATGATATATTTGTTATTTCAAACAAAATGTCAAAATGTCAAAAGATAACTTAAATGACATATCTAAAAATACATATTTTAGAAAGAAAATGATTTGTGGCAGGGCCGGCTCGGGCCCAAGGCAAACAAGGCCATTGCCTTGGGCCTCAGATTTTAAGTGGCCTCAAAAAAGAGGCCTAAAGTCCCCCTAATCCATGAAAAAAAAAGTTTTGTTCTACTAATAGAGAGGAAATCAGGAAGAGGAAGAGGCACCTCCTCGAGACTCCAATCAATGAATGAATCATCTTCAATTCTTCATTCTTCAATCTTCAAGAGTCGTCCTCCAATTTGTGATCAAGAACAACTTGCACCGAGTTGCCAAGTTAAAGACAGATCCGGGTAGTGAAGGTATGAAGGAAGAAATACATTTATAATCGAAATATGAATAGGGAATTGTGCTTAGTAAGTCACATACATTTTAACTGTTTGAATAGGTTCCAATAAGGTATCTTTTGATTTAAACCTTCAACAAGTACAAATATTTCCAAATACCAAGTCTTAGTGAAGAAATGTGCAAAATAGAATTTTATATCCTATAGAAGGTCGTAATTAATGTTAGCACATAATGTGGATTAGCTCTGGCCTCTGTGTTAACTTCTACGAACTTTAGAGCAGAAAATTACAGTAAGAAACAATTCCAATTATGTTCAATAATTGGCTTTGCTCTTCTGTTTCATGTAGGCAAGGTTTTTTCCATAGCTTTTCAGTTCGCTGGTCTGTTCACTTTACATACTTAAATAGACATGAAAAAATAAAATAAAAATTGACTATGAAAATTAAGTGCTGACACTGGTTTAAATTATTTGTGGGCAATTATTCTTGACAATATTTGAAGTTGGACTGAGTTTGATCATATAATATTTCTTGGCTTCATCTAATTTCTTTTTTATCAATTCATTGCTTTAGATGGAGATTGCTATTTGATATAATGATATATTGTTATTCCTGTAGAAAGTGCATACTAATTTATTGATCATATAATAGTCTTTGTGGCTTAAATACCTAGGTATTTAACATTTACATGGTGTAATAGATCCAATAATTTTATTTTAAAGTACATTTTATTGAATTATTTTTGTGATTTGATGTGCTCCATATTTTCTTATCTTCTATAACTATATTTGCAGGTCATTTATTATTGTTGAATCATTTCTTTTTGGAGAAGCTTGGGAAATTTTAATTCACACACATCAATCAGGTTCTATTTCTCTTTGCTTATAACTTTGTTTACAAGAAAATTTGAATCTGGATGTGCCAAAAGAAAAAAGGAAGTAAAATGTTGAAAAGTTGATTAAATCTCAAGAGGGAGCACTTGATAAGTTTTTCAATAGTAATAAACGAACACATAACGAAGACTTAGTCATTGAAGGGGAGTTTAATGAGAATGGTAACATAAGTAATACAACTGAAGAAAAACATTGTTTGATGAATGAAGAGATATCTTCTGATAGAGATAGTGTACCTTTTTTCCTTGACTTTATTGATCCAGGAAATTGGGGAAATATGAATACGAATTTAAGAGATTTAATTGTAATGAAAATTTCTGTAAGAGAAAATGATGTGATTTTTCCAAAAGATGAAGCAAATCGACACTTCTCATCTACGCAATACGTTCGACGATTACCTAATGGAGAGAAATATGATAGAAAATGGTTGATATATTTAAAAAGTATGGATAAAGTTAAAACGAAAACAACATTGCTATTCAAGATTGAGGGAATCAGGACTCAACTGGTGCATGATGTAGTAAATGATTGGAAAAATATTGGTGAAAAAATAACAATGCATGAAGTAAGTTGTAACCACATCAATAACACGAGTAGATGGATTGAAATGGAACTAAGATTTAAAAAGAGTAAAACCATTGATAAAAGTGTGCAATAACAAATTAATAGAGATAGAGAACATTGGAGACGAGTATTATTGAGAATAATATTTGTGGTGAAAATTCTTGCTAAAAATAATTTAGCATTTCGTGGAGATAATGAGAACATATACCAAGATAATAATGGAATCTTCTTAAGCATAATTCAAATGATTGCTGAGTTTGATTCTGTAATGCAAGAGCATGTT
>CAIGRP010075534.1:0-11554 GCA_903798385.1 Fraxinus cuspidata | reverse complement strand
AAAACAAAAATGAAAATGAAGAATATGACATCATACCTAGAATGATATTTCTTTGAAAGTGCTAAAGGGAAAATTAAAAGGAAAAGTTAAAAGAAAAATTGGATATAAGGTCAATTATTGTTGTTAAAGAAGTACCTATAAAATGCGACCATTGGTCATTAATTAAAATAATCATTTTTTAAATGCAGATAATCCACCTACACGTGACCAAATTACATATACATTAGGGTCAGGTTGGGAAAAGCAAAATAATTTTGTGACTATAATGTATTTTTATAATTTAATATTATTAAATAATTAATTTTAAATACATATTTTAGAAAAAGAGTGGTTAGCATCGCATCTACTAATATTACCGAAAATATTGAAAACCCTTCTTATTGGATGATCATGATACTTTTTGAAAATCGAAATTCTTGANATTTTGAAATAAGGCCAACAAATAGTGGTTGGGTAGATTTTGAGGGTTTTGTAGCTACAACTTTTAAGAGAATTAGTTGCATTACCGTACCTCAATTAATAAACATATATAGCTCTATTTAGTTTATTTATAAAAGTTGATAAAAACTGAAGTTAAAGTTAACAATTAATTTTAACTTGACATTTCATAAGACTCGCAACTTTTATCAATTTTTCAGTTACGCGCGGTTCATCATTTTTATCAAAATTTACTAAAAAACTTATTTTAATTCCCATCAAAGATTCATGCGCTCCAAAAAAAATTAGAAAGTTTGCATTCGAAATACAACTGAAATTTACAATTTTTATAAATTTATGTGATATTTTTAAGCTTCCTTGCAGGTGATGGTTTGTCCTTATTTTGAAAAAAGAAAAGAAAAGAAAATTATTAAATGGATATATTCCTAAATCAGATTTCTTTACCGCTTCATGAATAGTTAAAAATAAATAAATTTAAGGGTTAGTGACGTAGATTTTTTATAATAAAGTATGTGAAAAGTATAGGAAAATATTATGGATCCATGTACAAATTTAATATTAAAGGAATATATTTTTGAAAACAAATTTATAAAAAAATTAAAATTAAAAAAATCTCTATCAAGACTAAGTGCATAAACAGTATTTTATGTTGATAATGTAATCTTCTGGTGAGTCATAAAGCTTTTTTGTATACGTTGACAATAATTTGCATGTCCCCCACACTAGTCATTAATTAGGTGAAAAGAAATGTTGGTGGGTGGATGAGAGGGATGGAACCTCGTTAACCTGTATGTTTGGTGTTGATTAAAATTAAATTTTTAATTGATTGTGATAGAAGTTTTTAAAATATGTGGTTGAAAAAGTCCCGTGACCCATAAAAAATGTGGTTAATATTGATTCTTTAACTTTGATTTAGATTAAGATCTGATTTTAATTCAAAACAAATAAAGCCTAGATCCATTGATTTTTGTCTATAATAAATTTGAAGCAAGTAGAGAAGATGTGCAAGATAATTTAAACACAAGTAAAATTCATGACATTTTTAATAAGAAAAATTAGAAAATACTGCATGTCATTAAAAAAAAAAAAAAAAAACTAAATTGCATATATTGTATGTATCATTGGTATATCAAACATTATAATCATCCTATAATTTTCAATCAAGATCAAGCAATAATTTCAATTGTACATCATGGTTGATAACTAAAACTTGACAAGAGCACGTTCATTTATTTTAAAAACCATTTTTAAATCAATGATCCAGATTTTGATAACATCAATATTGTCATTCACAATTATCAACAACTATTGTACGAATAGGTTAATTTCCAAATTATTAAGGGGTTGGCATGAAAATATTGAAAGTTAACCTATAATTGGGCTCTAAAGGGTCTATTTATGGGCCCATTGGCATGATGAGAAGATGCCGAATGCGATACTTTGGTGGCACTATCAGATCGCATTTAATTCGGGACTGAAAGTCGCGTTTTGTGGGACACCTACCTCGCGTGACGCGTCTAATCTATTTGGAATGTCGAGGGATCAGAATAAATTCAAGGATAATTGCAGTTACCGGTCCCAAAAATCTCAAATTACAATTTTTATCCTAATCTTTCATTTGTAGCTGGCTGGTTCCAAATCTTTCAATTCTGTGTGACTACAATCGAATCTCCAAACCCAAACCTTCTGGCATTATATTTCCTAGCGAATCTAGAAATTCTACACCCACCATCATCGTCCAAGCCCCAAGTCCCTATCATTGAATCCTTGGGTAAGTTGGAATCATACATCAACACAAATATCTGTTAAATCCAAGAGATTCCACTCAAGTTTTCTATATGATATTTCACGTCAAAATTCATATAAGGGTTGAGTGGAGGGTATTGAACCGGAACTCGCAAGATATTTGGAAAGTGACGTCAAGAAAGTGAAGTTGCATAAGCCATTTTCGAGCTAGGTATGCATACTTGTTTTAGAATATGGAAATGTATATATAGATGTATGTTATACTTCAAACCAAGTATTGTCTTTGAAGTGCATGTCATTTGCAAACTAAATTCATCTTTTTTAATAAATAATTTGACGTGCGTTTTTCAAGTACGAACATACAAAATTTCTTTTATATATCTTCAAAATTTTAATCATGAAAAATGTTATTTAGAACCTAGCATTCATAAATACTATCATAATCATATTTGAAACTTTAGCCGACTAGACTTTGGTGACATGATATTACGTACGACATAACTATTGTATTTCTGTTTGTTTCACTATGCATAAAACTCGATTGAACATCTCTTGCTCACAACTTGTAATTTTCATCCACTTCTTTTACCATGAAAGGGAACTAAACTATGGTGGTCAACAAGTACATATAATAATACGAATACTACTATTTGTAAATAATAGAGTTACATAATGATTTACATACAAATGAAGTGTCAAATAGAGATTGATTTTTTTTTAATTTGGTTGAAAAAATTCTGATCCAATCATATTTTACTACATCATTGGCACGTAAACTATTCTATAAACTATTATGTACATGTAGTATAACCGTAATATTATTTGGTCATGCTAAAGCATAAGCTAAATTTACTAATTTATTTTTTTAACTAACCAACTTATTTTTTAAACAGTAAGTTTAATTTGAAAAAAAATATTTTTTAAATACAACAATAAATTCATTAAAACTTTGTCAAGAAATACATTCGGCTTGGGGTGGGAGGATTGAAGAAGACACTTTTTATTATTTGGTTATTAATTTTAATTTTTATTCTTTTTTTTTTGCACCTCCTTGATTCCCATTATTTCAAAACTCATTTTTTCTCAAATTCATATCGCAATAAAGTATTTTACATGTAAACTCAATTTTTTTACTAATTTTTAACCACACATTCTCCGAAAATTCATTATTACAAAACTTATTTTGATGAAATGATGGGCATCAAACAGGGCTTGATGTCCTCTTCTTTTGCTCTTTTTGATTTTCCTTTTTGTTTGTTCAAGAATATGGGCAAGAAAGTCTTCTTACATTACTTTAACACAACTTTATTGATGGATTTCATAAGTGAGATTTATTTGTGTTGATTAATGAAAGGTTGGTTGGACAAAAAAAGTTAGGAAAAAGTGATTTTAGCGAAAAAGTTGGGGACTAAATATGCGATTATCCTTATTCTTTTGTTTGTTTTAAAATCAAGGGCAAATTTGTCTTTTCAAACACCCAACTAATAATATTAAAGGGGAATGGTAGATAGGGACAACTAAGCTAATCTATGAAAGGCTGGGGTTGACAACGTCAAGAAATTAAAGTGAGAGATAGAAGAGCAAAATGGTGTAAAAATTTGGGTCAATAGCCACAATTTACCCATTATGTATATTTCCATTTTATGAAAAAAATTCTCATGTGATGATCTTAAAGATTCATTTTCAAACGAACAATATGCTTCTAAATGCCTTGAACTTGTATAATTTTATATAAATTTTTTGAAAAAAAATTAACTTTATGATTAAAATAATTTGTGATCGTTTTAGCATTACATTCCTTCCATATTGCATGTCACTTTTAACGAAAATTATTTGTGCTCATTTAAACATTATGTTTCTTCTATAGCATGTCACTTTTGATTACTTGCTGCTATTAACATAAGAAGGGAACAATTGACATAGACAATTGCAGAATGAGTTGAGATATGCCGTTTCTTCTTAATTTTTTGACATTTTGGCGCATCACTTCTTGTTAGTAAATAGAAAATAACATTTCAAAGGTGATATCGTTAGTAGTATACTATTTTGACGTCTTTCTACTTGTTAACAACGGGTGATATTCAAAATATTAAATATTTAGTAGACAAACAACTAATGAGACAATCAAACGAGACAACAAATTCTAGCTCAATGCAAATCCACAAATCATAGAGCAAACAAGCACCGAATGAACAAAATACACAAAGTTACAAGGTATAATAACATAAAAAAATGATCGAGATTTATACTAGGTAATGGTCTCCCACAGTCATTGACTAATATAATGATATAGCTGAAATGAGGTTTAAAAGTCAATAAAGTAAATGAAGCTACTTAAAATTTAGTGGTTTAAGTGGCATTACTTCAATGATAATTGGTGTAATTAACTATAATCCGACGTAACAGACTGCATTAGCGGACCAACGAGATGTTAACGTAACATGTCAATTTTTCTTTAAAAAATGAGTGGCCAAGGTGGTCTAACAAAAATGGATTCAAAATTCGATAAGATAAACTTTTTTGATAACCGTGGATGTTCGGACCAGCTGCGTGCACCAGGACTAATCCCACGGGACCCTGAAGTTTACGGCAGGATACTCACCTCAGTGGCCCGAGGGGACTTGAACTGAGGGTGATCATTGGGGAGCAAACCCAAGGTTTAACCAACAAAATTCGGTAAGATAAACGAGACTATATAAAGTTCAATAATATAAGTAACATTCATTGTGAAGTTGGATGACTATAAGACCCTATTTGATTGTAACGAATTGCATGAAAAATGTCACATCCGAAAAAAAAAATTTCACTTTGATCGTTTGATTGCAGCGTGGAAATAAAAATTGAATTTCAAGGTATAACTACTTTAAGCTGTATTTTCTTTATTTTCACTAAAAACGAATTCATATAGGTTCAATGAATTTTTATTTTCCAATTGACCTTGGACTGTTCCCTTCCACCCGACCCCACAAATTCTATGTATTCGCTTATTCCTTTCGGGACCTATTCATGGAAATGATTGATCGTCATCAATAATTATTTATTCATACCTTATAAATCCAGTTTCACACTGACTGACGTTTATGTTTATGCAGAATTCAAATTATTTTTATCTTACATGTTTTTCTTAACAAAAAACAGTAA
Source organism: Fraxinus cuspidata (assembly GCA_903798385.1). Lineage (NCBI taxonomy): Eukaryota > Viridiplantae > Streptophyta > Magnoliopsida > Lamiales > Oleaceae > Fraxinus > Fraxinus cuspidata. The sequence goes on along the minus strand of CAIGRP010075534.1, from coordinate 6,229 downwards.
GATTATAGTAAGAAAAATAAAAAAATAATTCATATTGACGGAGGAACTCCTCATATTTGAAAGCCTATTTTTGTATGAAACTTGATTAAATAAAATCTTGGTTTTGATGAGATTAGTATTGGATAAATAAGGTGTAATTTCAATAGGAAACAAATGCAAAAATTTAATTCCATTTAAAAAAAAAAGGAATAAAATGATGACTTCTAAGGTTAATACAGTCATCAGGAAAAGACGAATATAATAATATCTGTTTGTATTGTTCATAAAAGTCAAAGTCGGAGAAAATCACAACAACTTTCATTGATTTAACGCTTTTCATCATTTTATTACTTGTCGTTATTTAATTGTTTCTTGACCCAAAAAAATTTCAAAAGCCAAAAGCATTGGTCAACTCGCAGCCGTTTTAGAACGTAGATTGCTAGATTTCGTCATCAACGCTCGAGTCTTTCTCTCGCCGGGAAAGAAAATGGCGTCAAATCTTACAATAAGCACCGGAGAAGGGAATTCCGATGAGGGTTTTAGTTCAAGAGTTCATTATCAAGATCAGTGGGGGAATTTCAGCAGTGGTGGGATAAGTTCTGAGATTCAAGAAGAGTTTTCAAATGAATTGTTTGAGATTAGCAATGGAGTTCCTATGAATACGATAAATGAAGAAGTTGAAGGAAGTGTACTTTCGTTTGATTTTCACAACAGGGATGATGTTGTTTATGTTGCAGTAGGGACGAGCGAAGAACCAAGCATGGATGCACTTAAGTGGACTCTGAATAATGCTGTGAATCCTTCTTCAACTCTTGTTTTTCTGATTCATGTCTTTCCTGAGACAAAATACATCCCTACACCATGTAAGTTCTCTCTCTCAAGATACACATACCCTAGTGAGAAGTTTGAGTTAGGTCGTGCCGGCCGTCACAGCCCGGATTTTATGTTCGCCAGTCACAACCTTTCTTTTGGCATCCGGTGCCTAACCAAAGTTGACTTTTTCGGCTATTTAGGATCTGGTTGGTAGGATGCGGCCAACACATTTTGATCCCTCTAACCTGTCGTACATGCACACGAACAAAAGAGAAAAAAATGTGTTGTTCTACAGTTCAGGCAGTGGATTGCTTGGTCAGGTTTGCAGCCACTGGATGCTGTAGGTTGGCTCAAACCAATTACCTTTCAATCATCAACTAAGAGTCTAAGATTTCAATGTTTATCACAGTTAAAATTTTGTGATGCAGCTGTATCTCACAAAAAACATGAATGTTTATGTAACAGGTTATTTAGGTAGATAACAAACATAGGAACAATCAATGTAGTATCACAGACAATCTATGTAGGCTTAAAACCTATGCTGGCTCATTGAGTCTTGTAAGAAGATGTATGAACTTATTTACAAGTCAGAAATTTATGGTAGGCTTTGTTTATCGCTTGTCTATACCTTATCATGTTAATTACAAGTCGATTTCTGCTGCGTTTGTTGGTATCAACTTAAACGAGCTAACACCTGGAAACGGGGGTGGGGGTGGGTGGGAATGCTAGAATCTAAAAAGGAATTGCTACTAAGCAAACTATATGTATATCCTTGTGTGACAGTGGGAAAGCTTCCAATTAGTCAAGTGAACCAGGAGCAGAAGGAGAACCACATGGCTCAAGAAAGAGGAAAGAGAAGAGAATTCCTTCAAAAGTTTCTTGATGTCTGTAGTGCTTCCCAGGTATCAGAGACGCTTATTATTTACTTGTACCAAATGTCTAACAATACATTACAAACAGTAGATGGCAAGTTATAAATAAACGCGTCCAAGTTTATAACGAACCCGCACAGTAAATCCAAACAATAATTTACATTGTGCAAGTAAAGTATTGAATGTTAAAAACATTACTCGTGACATCAATGGTTGACATGTAGTGTTACGTGTTCAAATTATTTAAAGAATCATGAGCTAACAATGTGCTTTTATTTTAAAAGGTGAAGGTGGATACCATACTTATTGAAAGTGACATGGAGGTAAAAGCAATATTGGACCTCATTCCCATCCTCAACATCAGAAAGTTGGTTCTGTGTACCAGTAAGTCTAATCTAAGGTACAACGTCACTTGGTTCGTCCATTAATTTTTTAAACTTTCTTCTCTTTTATCAATTATTTGTTATTGATTATGGTATGTGAGTGTTTTAGGAAAATGAGGTCTAAGAAAGCTAGTGGTGGGGCTGATGAGATACTACAAGCTGCACCAGAATACTGTGAGGTTAAGATCATATGTGGAGGAAATGAAATAAGTGACCTGAAGTTTGAGTTCCCTTCTGCTTCTCCCTCTCCCTCTCCAAGGGCTGCCGACCCAAGTCCCAAATCTGTGCAAGAGCAAGAACAAATCAATAATGACTCCTTCTCATGTGGGTGCTTCAGGCCTAAGACTAGATTCTGAATGCTAAAAGAATCGAATGGGAATAGCTCATTAAGGGAGATCTTAAGGTGGCTTCATTTTTACTGTTTTGCAATTAACCACATTGTATAAAAAGTAATAAAAGTACAAGCAGCAAAGTCTGCAACTATACTGTATCCAAAGATAAACAGATTTCTTTACTTTTTTGACCAAAAAAATCCTTCTCTTCTTTCAACTCTTCAATCTTCCTTTCGTTTTAACAAAAGCCCACTAGCTAAATCACAAGATTGCATAACAATTGAAAAGAAACAAAGCTATAGAGTGTGACATATTCACTGAAGATCAAGCCTTATAGTGCTCATCAGGCTTCAAGAAGCAGACCAGACTTTTCATTCCCTTGCATTTATCCTCAATTTACTCTTGAATTGTACTATATACAAAATAGTAAATCAAATTCTTAAAAGGTACTATCGTATCTACATTTGTGGCTTACAGAAAATTTTGCGTAGTGTGTGGTACAAATGCCAGCACATCCTATCTAGATTTGGTCCTACATTGCTTGGAATTCAAGAAAATTTTCCCGGAAGTATACATAAAACATTATACAAAGTGCGCTTCTATCGTTAAAGTTCATCCTGTGTTCAAATGCAATCCATCCCAGTCTCAAATTAAAGCTTCCCCGCGCTGCGTGGATCTGGAAGACTGGAACCATGCAAGTCGAGGGAGGTAATGATCAATTGGCATTCATAATCTACAACAAGCAGCAACAGCAGATTCCAATAAATCAATCTGGCATTACACATAAATCTCACGAACCATATCATTAACATCCTGGATTGGCCATAACATTTTATCTGCATAACTTGACACAAATTCCAAACAATACCTATATTAACTAGAAGAAATCAAACTCCAGATATCTTTCACTTTTTTGATCTGGAACTTTTGTGGGATGGGCTGTTTTTCCATTTACAGAGGGTAATGGAATGGTTATTCTCTCATATTCAACAGGCCTCTTTTATAAGCAACCTGTGCTGTGGTTCTTTCACTAGCAGACCCCTGATCAAATCCCTAGCTGCGAAACTGACAATGGGAGATTCTGGAAAACGAAGATGCAGTCCAACAACAATGAATAATGTGGCTCAATTACTAGATCCTTTAAATGGAGTTTTGCCAAACATAAGTACATAAAGAAAGATCCCAAAAGTATACCAGTCAACTGCACTTCCATGACTTTCACCTTCGATAATTTCAGGTGCCAGATATTCAGGAGTTCCCACAAATGACATGGTAGCGCATTGGTTGGTTCAGCAATCAGCTCGGGCAATGGGGTAACTTGGTTTCCAATTTCATTTTTGGGTTCTTGGATTTGCTAGAAAAGAGACGGGGAGAGAAGCATGTTGTTGGAGCAACACATGATGGCTGAATGCAGGCAGGTTCAATGCAAGCTGGTTGGATGCAAAACATAGAATTTTTACTCAAGGGTTCCAACTCCAAGGATGAAGTCTTGACCAAAGTTGGACTGACAGCGCAACGAAATGAAAGATCAAAATCTGAGAGCATTACATTTCCATCATCCCTCACGAGGACATTCTCAGGCTTAAGGTCGCTATAGACAATCCCAAGCATGTGTATATATTCCAGAGCAAGCAGGCAGGACTTCCGCAGCATAAAATCTGCCGCAAGGGAAATTAATAAGTATCAGAGTATTAACTGCGCGATAGACGTTTTTAACATAAAAATACATGTCCATTGCATGAAAAGGTACTGTTGATTAGATAGATCAAAAGATGATAAGGATCAACTTTCTAATAATATGTCTCGAGAATTATTCTGATGCAGACGCTGAACCTACTGCGAGTTAATAAGATTACCATAAATATGAAATAATACTCCAAGATTTCTGAGGTTCAGCTAAGTCAAGGCCATAAAAGGTAAATACAAAGATGTATCCACTATCAACCAATATACTACAACAATTTTAATATTAACTTGTTCTCATGAAGTGGTGATTATAATCAAGAACTACAACTGCCATTAAGAGAAGCCGTCAGGCCTCTGATCGACCCAAACTTCCCCAAACTTTGTGATTGAGTAATAATACAAGACACTCGAATTAAAACACCACTACTTTTACAACGCCTATCAATGGTTGTTTCTTCCAATTACAGTTTAATTTCAATCTCAAAGTTGGAGATATGATCAAAGACCACTTCACCGTTGTTCATTTTCCTCTTAAGCGCCCTTATTTAATGCCAGCTAATTGAAATTACAGTTTCTGATGCCTGTCAACTTTTGAAGACATTTCTTTGTAAGAACTATTATATTAAATCTGACAGCTAACAATACTTTGCAAGGTTTCAATTTTCGATCTTAAACCTAAAAGCTAATGCAGTGACAAAATTACTAAAAAGTTAAATTGTGTAATGCAACATTATTCACTTGAAATTAAAGTGCAGAATGACATAAATAAATATTTTACTCATCACTTAAGTCATGAACTCGTAAGATATATGAAAGTAGTGGTTCTTCTAAGACCGATTCTTTAAATGGAAATATGCTTTTCTTCTTGTGATGACTTTGTACACTTGGCATGGCTGGATTGGTCCCGTGGCTATCACTTGGACTTGTGTTTCTTGGAATTAATATGGATCGTTGATATAGATCCATGGCTATGCTTGAGGGGATAAAAGAACCTTGGGGTCACTGTAAATTCATATGACTTGTTCTTCTTCCCGTCTGGTTTTTCTCTCCATCCTGTGAGGCGATTTCCGTGTCAGTTTTGAGAGCTCCTTCTTGAGCATTGTAATCTGTCTGCAAGTCCATAATCTGATTGTTCATTAGAGCCCTGTTATTTAGTGCGTACTGTTGTATAAGTTCAGTGTTTTAGGTTGTAATTGATCAATCTGCTTTATTTTAGAGGCTATGATGTGGTCTTGGTGTGTAGATAGATTGGGAGATCCTAAGTGTGGATCGATGACCTATTGAAGTTGTGGAAGTAGACTGAGTCTTGGTCCTGTAAACTGTTATTGCTCTCTCTTGATGGTTCTTGCATAGTGACGGGCCGAGTGTTTGCCTCTGAGCCCTCCTGAGTAGGCTTCGCCGAACTGGGTGATCAATTTGTCTTATTTTCAATTCTGCATTTTTATTTCTTGTTAGAGTTTATTGTGTTGTTTTTGCAATCTTGGGTGTTTGAGACCCAACAACTGGTATAAGAGCCACTTGAGGCTGCAGGTAAGGATCTGTGATTAGTTTTCTACTCCTTTTTGTATTAATGCATTCATCACATGTGCAGAAACATTGGAACCTTGTGTAAGCCAAGGTTCTTGAATGGGTTGTGAGAAGCTGCATTGGTTCTAAGGTAACATTGAGATTAAGCTCCATTTATTGATCGAAAAGGGAATTTTAAATACTATCTTCACAGTATCTTCGGTGAGATTGCTCCATTACTTTCTGTCCCTTTTATTGAACTGCATCCTTTAAGTCAACCTGTGAATCAATTGATATTGCCATTGTATCTATACAAGTTTTTTGATTTAAATTGGCTGGTTGACATTAGGAGCACGCTTAGGTTATCTTCTGAGTTCAACTTAAGTATTTTTGGTACCAATTGTGATTACTCTGTAGTTGATTGTTTTGTTACTATCCTCAGTCTATGCATAGTTTCTAAAAGTGTTGTTCCCTGATGTTCATTCTGTAAGTTTGCTTACTTGTCATTTGTACATACAAGTTTTTTTTGAAACCTTTTCTGAAACTTAAGTGTTTTTTCAAGAACTGAAAAACACTTATGTCCACAAGTAAGACACACCCCTTTGCAGAATTTGTGATGGGTTCGAAGGTCATATTGTCACAATTCGATGGAAGGGGG
>CAIGRP010075525.1:0-15609 GCA_903798385.1 Fraxinus cuspidata | reverse complement strand
AATGATCTGATTAATGATCTGAATATTTGAAGACGAGGAGTCACGTGGCTTAAATCCTAGGCTTCGAGATTTGTTGAGAGTTTGATTTGCCGAGAACTTGACTTGTTCGACACTTGAATTTCAGAGGTTGGATTTGCACTTTGAAACTTGATCTTGATCTTGATTTAATTCAAAGAAGACTTTGATCTTCTTAGGTTTGCTTGATTTGAAGAAGAATTTGATCTTCTTGTGTTTGCCGAATTTGAAGTTGAGAGGATTTATTTTCTTCCTCCGACTTTGGGATTTCTTTAGCACTTCATGATTTTCTTCTACAAATTCACCTGATTTTTTTCCCTCTTTTTGTAATATCATTTGATCCTATTTGTAGGGGAAATTTGTGACCAATTTTAGTAACCACTTAATTAATTCAATTAAATTGATTATAATTGAATAATTGTAGATTTTGAAATAGTGGGATAGGCTTTTAAAATTTTATGGGCCTTAGTAGGCTTTCATTTAGTAAACTTGATTAGGCTAGTTATTTAAATTGACCCAACCCATTATTTGTTATTTTTTTTACATATACAAAAACATTGACAAATTTTCCTACAGGGTCATCAAGCCAAGCTAGAGCTTAACAGTTGAATTATGTGATTTTGTTACCCTTTTCGACCAGTAATTTATCTCACAATTGATTTGCTATACTTTGCAAATGATTTATCATTTGAAATTGAAGTTCGCATTGATTGTGTGAGGATCCAATGTGATAATGATGATGCATTCTATAATTGTCTAGTTTCTCCTTTAATGATGGAATTGTCTCATCAAAATGGCAGGAGGCGAACCACATAGTATAAATATTACCTATTAAGTATTCAAGATATTTTATTATAGAAGGGGGGGTTCAAACCTAACATACAGTCTTCTTTAAAACCCCATCTTAGTATATTGTGGTAGGGTGATTGGTATGTAGATTGCACAATCAAAAATTCTTGAATGAGAAATTATTGAAATAATTTTTCAAAATCATTATTAGTTAATGGGCCTTCATTTTGGCCTTACAAGTGAATGAATTGTGATGGTTTTGGTTTTGTAATTGATTCTGCACATGCGATCGCATGGGCTAAATGGCCATGCTACATACAGAAATTGAAATGTTTTTATCTGAACCATGCAATTGTATGTGATACTATAATAAATCTGCACCTGTTTGATCTCGAACTGGATGTTTGAATCACGCACGAATAGATCTTCAGTACCAGAAACAAAGGCGTCGATGTGTGTCCTCGTCGCCCCTCTAATACTTAAGTCAAAAAGATAATTCGCGAAAACTGTATGCTAAAAATTATGTAAAACGTGTTCCTGAATAATGAAACTTGATCATGTATTTATAGATGTTGGTGATAGATTCTTGAAAGGATCCAAACACCTGTAATCCTTATCCTCATCATAAAAGGTGTTTGTGTCATATTCAAAGTGTTCTGTTTGAATTTATACCAAACCGCAGTAGGTAAGTAGTTTGAGTAAGGGTGAAAGTCGTGGAGAGTCATAATCAAAATATGATTAGTGTTTCTAGAAGGTACAAGATGAGGTTAGGAGACTGCAGAAAAGCTCATGTAGCTTGACCTCAACAGGTACCCTGACCTATACATAGAACCTGACCTTAGAACTAGCATAATTGGGGTACGTTGAGTTCAAGACAAGTGCTCGACCTCGGGGCTATCGAACGTTTTCCGCATCACAAGCCCCATGCATCCAGGTCGTAGCTAAAAGTTACTTGCTCGAGCTACGAGGTGAGATGCAAGGAGGTGCAATGGAACGAGATCGAACTTATTTGACTGTTCGTGGGTAACAGCTTGGTGCTTGGCACGTGTTAGACACGTGTAGGGTAGAAAACGAGCAACCTTGGATGGTTGACAAGGGTTAGGATTGCACGACCTTTGACCTTCTCATGACTCCTATAAATACCCCATTTTCACCCTAATTTTTCACTTTTCACTCTTAACTCTCTGTAAAAGTAGTTAAAGTTAGGGGCTTAGAGGGTTTTTGGGAGCGACCACCTTAAGAGGTAAGTGTTCGAGATTTTAAGTTATTTATTTTATAAGTAGCATAATGTCGAGTAGTAGTAGCGAGTGGTCAAGTAATAGTAGTAGTCGATCTTCTAAAAGCTCGACAACTAGGAGCCTCGAGGATATAGGTGCGTCCATTATTCCTATAGCAGTTCCCATTAGCTCGCACCCTAAATTTAATACAGTCTTGACCTACCCTAAGGAACCAATGAAGTATAAAGAACATGTAATTATAAAGGCTATTAGGGAGTTCAGGGTTTTGCCCCTATGCGATATTAGGGGCCCCGAGCCAACTGATCCGTAGTTGATGCTCGAAAGGGAGATGACACTTTTTAGGGATACCCTTAAGGCCAGGCTTAGGTGGCCTCTCCACCATTTCTTCATTCACTTCTAGACCTTTATCCTTATGTGTCCGGGTCAATTAGCCCCTAACAGCTGGAGGCTTTTAGTTTACTTTTTTATCCTATGTAGATGCCTCGAGGTCGAGCTATGAGTCGACCTCTTAAGGATAGTTTTTGACATGAAGTTTGCTCTAGGGTATAACTATTTTGTGTACCTATCTACTAAAGGAGGGGCTTAGGACTCCTAAAATCCCGATCTCTTTTGAGGATGGAAAGAACGATTCTTTTTTGTGAAACCCCAAGACCTCGATCGCCCCTTTAGCACGAAGTGGGAAATTCTAGACAGGGATAGGTTTAACGAGAGTCTGGATTACCTCGAGGTTTTAGAGAGGGATAGGCTGAAGTTAGTGAATTAAGAACCCCTTGCAAAAATAATCGACTATCTTCTGGAGGATGACACTCTCAACCTTGCCAACGTGAGAGGTCTCGAGGGTATGATCTTTGTCCTCCTTTGCTATTTTCTGTTAATCTCAATCTCGTAATCGAGCTAATGTTGTGTTTTTTTGCAGAACTAGAGATGTCTTTTGATAAGTCTGCACTTCTAGCCAATGTACACCATAACGCAAAGGGTACAAAGTCAAACACGCCCGTCCAATCAAAGGGAAATAAGAGGGTAAGAGAGGTCGCACCCCAACAGGCTGCAGGTGGCATCGAACAGAGCTCGAGGACAAGGAGCCCAATGCCTCCACCTCCACCTGCCTCAACTTCACACACCCGGGTCTCCACTCCTCATGGTACTCCAGAGATCGTCGACTTGGAAGATGACGCTAATTTTCTAAGTTTTGTAATGGAAGAACAAGATCGATGTCCTCTGGTCCTGAATATAGTGAACAAATATGCAGTGGAGGCCGAGTACAATGAGAGGATGAAGACCCTGGAGATGTTGACCCTCAAAGTATGATCTAAATCCCAAATGTTGATGTATTTGCATGTTTATCGAGATGACTTATCTCGACCTCGCCTTGTTTGTCAACTCTGAGTGTGGTCGGAGGAGTGGTACTGAAAGGGTCGAGCAGCTCGAGCAAATTGAAGGAGCTCGAGGAAGAAAATGAGGAAAACAAAAGGCGTGTTCGCGAGCTCAATGTGGAGCGTGATTTGGTAAGGATAGAGCTGAGAAAAGTTCAGGATCAAGTGAGAATCGTGAAAGACGAGACCGAAGAAGCCAAGCTCGAGCTTATTTATGGAAAGAAGGGGTTCGACAATCAATTGTTTAAGGCTTGAACTCAGGCAGCGGAGGAGTTCAAGAAGTTAGAAGAGTTTGGTACACTACTAGGGCAGTATAAGTCTGGCTCTTATCACTACAGCCTAAGACTTGCTCATTCATATTTACTAGATAGACTCCCTAAAGAATTGAAGCCCATCGTCGAGGAGCTCAAATTATTAAACAAGCTTACGAATGAGCTCGATCTTTCGGCATCAGAGGTCGAATGAGAAGAAGAAGACAAGGAGGAGGCCGAGACACCTAATCAGGGTGACCCTACTAATGCAATAGATCTAGATTAGGTCCCCTAACCCGAACTTTAGTTTTCAGATTTTTTGAAAATGTAACAAGTACATTGCCCGGTCTGAGTTTATTTTTTGATGTTAATGTTAGGTTAATGTTTTATCTTGCATTTTGTTGTGAATTATGTTCGTTCTTTTAAAACATACCAAGCTCGAGTTCTTATGTACCATGCATTGTTCGAGCATATTACTTTGCCAGTATTTTGGACAACAAGCTTAAGCCTTTGTTCAATTTACAATTCGTATGTAGCTCGAGCATTTTGCTTGACTAGTTTTTTGGCCAACAAACTTGAGTTCTTGATCGATATGTAATCTATAAGTAGACCAATTTTTTTGGCCAATAAGTTAGAGTTCATTGTTCAATGTGTAGCTCAAACATTTTAGTTGACCAGTTTTTTGACCAATAAGCTCGAGTTCTTATTCGATATGTAATTTATATATAGTTCGAGCATTTTACTTGACCAATTTTTTGGCCAACAAGCTCGAGTTCATTGTTCAATGTATAGCTCGAGCATTTTACTTGACCAGTTTTTTGGCCAACATGGTCGAGTTCTTTGTTCAATGTGTAGCTCGAACATTTTATTTGACCAGTTTTTCGGACAACAAACTCGAGTTCTTGTTTGATATGTAATCTATATGTAGCTCGAGCATTTTTCTTGACCAGTTTTTTGGCCAACAAGCTCGAGATTGTTGTTCAATTTGCAACATGTATGTAGCTCGAGCATTTTAATTGACTAGTATTTTGGGCAACAAGCTCGAGTTCTTTGCTCAATTTGCAACATACATGTAGCTCAAGCATTTTACTTGACCAATTTTTTAGCCAACAAGCTCGAGTTCTTTGTTCAATTCGCAACATGTATGTAGCTCGAGCATTTTACTAAACCAGTATTTTGGGTAACAAGCTCGAGTTCTTTCTTCAATTTGCAACATACATGTAGCTCGAGCGTTTTACTTGACCAATTTTTTGGCCAACAAGCTCGAGTTCTTTGTTCAATTTGAAGCATGCATGTAGCTTGGTCATTGTCCTATCAAGTAGCTCGGGCTCTTTTTTTACTCGAATCTCTAGGCTTGTTTGTGGATGGTGAGGACTAATTCGACTTCGACCTCGACGTAATTTTTTATTGAGAATTATTTAGGTCGGGCCATGAGGACATCGAACAGTAGAGTCTATGCACACATCTTTATGCTAGGTAGGTTTGTTAGTTGTATGCACGGAGCATGACCTTATTGTTTTAGCTGCATGCTCGTAGTACGACCTTCTAAGTAGAAGTATTAGCTATATACACGGAGCACGACCTTACACTATGTATAAGTATTAGCTGCATGCGCGAAGCACGACCTTATGCTAAGTATAAGTATTAGCTGCATGCGCGATGCACCACCTTACGCTAAGTATAAGTATTAGTTACATGCGCAGAGCATGACCTTACGCTAATTAAATGTAAACAATAAAAAGAGTTGTTCGAGGGGAGTTTTAATGTCATACAAAATAACATAAATGTACATGGGCTCGTAGGCCTTGAAAGGAAACCAACCTAGGGGCATGTAAGCCCGAGCTAAAAACTACCAAAAGAATTTAAACCTAACATAATGCAAACTAAAAAAAGAAAAAAAAAACTAAGTAACCTAAATACCTGGGGACATAGCCGACTATTTTTTGACTGTAGTTATAGCATCAAGATCTCGACAAATGGTAACTTTTCTACTAAACTCAAGCTTGACCTTCGCCATCTCCTCCACTGGGGCAAGTCTCCCGCGATGATCAAGGTCAAGCTCGAGCGTTGTGAGTTGCATGACTTCAGCTTTGATTTCTTGAACGCTGGTAACATAGCATTGTCAGGCCAATGCTTGACTTCTTCGAACTACCCGACCTAGTTACTTGTAGAAAATTTCATTGCTAGGTGAAAAATTGAAACAATTACCTTATGTCTATTAAGAGTGGCCTTCCAAGTATGGCGTGTAAGCCATAGGAGTACGAACTACCTGAAAGGTTGTGATCTGTGTTACATGTTTCCCTTCTGATTCTAAAGTGAGAGGGGTTTTGACTGGCTTGAGCTACACGACTGAAATGCCTATATAAATGAAAGCTTCATGTGACAGTACATTAGCCGCGTTTCATTATCCACCAGAATTCTTCTCAACTTAAAATTAGCAATGATTATTGATATAACTAAGGCGTCAGCATGAGGAAAATATATACCTTCTACATCCTTTGATTTGAAAGTGATGACTTCTATATTACCAAGATCTATACTTGAGATTGAGGGATACTGTCTAGTGTATATTGCTTATGCCCGCTGCTAGAGTCCCCTCTCAAGGCCATCCCTCAATAATATTAATGGTGCATGTTGTTAGTTGTTTATTCCCTCAGTCTTTTGGAGCCTTATCCTTACTCTGGTTATTCCTCTGACGCTTATCATGGCTAACGTACGCACCCGAAAATCCTCTTTTTGTAAGGGCTTCAATTTCTCACTTTAGGGCGAAGCAATCTCTGGTCGTGTGCCCATGATCTCGATGAAAATCACAGTACTTACTTCTATCACAGGCATCCAGTAGAGCTCGTAACCTTGGAGGCCATTTCAATTATTTCAGATCTTTAATTTCCATCAAAATGTTGGACCTCGTGGTATTGAATCAGGTGAAAGATGTCTGAGGGGTGTCTTGCCTTGGCTTACCCCAAAAAGGATTTGAACGTATGTTAGACTCAGGCGGCCTTTTATGCTGAGGCTTACTTGATGGCGGGATATCTATCCTTTGAAACGTGGTCTCCTCCTTGTTAATGTATTTCTCAGCCCGGGTAAGTAAGTCGGTCAGTAATTTCGGAGGGGTTTTTTACAGAGACATCTTAAATGCTTCACATCTTACGACGTATGTTAGGGTAGAGACGACAGCTATGATATATAGGTTAGAAATCTAGAGTCTTTTTTCGTTAAACCTTGTCATGAAGTTGCAAAGCATTTGATTGGGTCCTTGACGCATCTGCATGAGTGATGCAGTTGTCTTCCTGATACACTTGCTGCTTGCGAAAAAAGTAGAGAACTTATCGGCCAAATCTAAAAATGAAGCTATGGAGTTGGGCTCTAATGTCTAGCTGCATTAATGAGTGTCTGAGGAAAGGCCTTGCACATTACCACATTGAGTGCGACCTACAAGTTCATGATATCTATGTATATGTTGAGATGATTGATGGGGTTGATTGTCCCATCATACTCCTTCACCGAAGGATACTTAAACCGGTCTGGTATGGGTATGATAAGATTTATAGGGTGAAATGTGTGTTAGGGATGAACCCTATTGCCGCCTGAGACTTTTGAAGCATTCCAAGATCAGTAGAGTCCATCATAATTGATCTCAAACTTAAGGGCACATGAGGTACACTTGAGGTTTCGGCATCACTGCGGCTGCGGCCAAGAGCCCAGGCATCTACCATAAGACCATTCTGCAGCGATGGTGCTGGGGGTGTACTCCCCTGATTTAGCAGCTAAGTTAGCGTGGCTACTTTTTGGTAGAGTTCCTCAAACGCTCCAGGAGCGACTGCTCCCAGTAGATGTGGTGGTTCTCCTGACGATACCTCTTGGGAAATCGAAAGATCTCCGATAGGGAGCCTGTTATGAGCGGATGAGCTTGCTGAAAGATGTCATGAACATGTATTGACCATGGCCTTTGGTAGAGCTTCCCACAGACGAAAACAATGATGCTACCAAAAACTTGCACCTATTTGATCTCGAGCTGGATGCTTAAATCACACGCGAACAAATCTTCAGTACCTAAAACAAAGGTGTCGAGATGTGTTCTCATCGTCCTTCCGATGCTTAAGTCAGAGAGAAAATTCATGAAAAATGTATGCTGAAAATTATGTAAGACGTGTACCTAATAATGAACCTTGATCCTATATTTATAGATGTTGGTGATAGAGTCTTGAAAGGATCCAAGCACATGTAATCTTTATCCTCATCGTAAAAGGTGTTTGTATCATATTCAAAGTGTTCTATTTGAGTTTAAACCAAACTGCGGTAGGTAAGTAGTTTGGCTAAGGGTGAAAGTCATGGAAAAGTCATAATCAAAATAGGATTAGTGTTTCTAGAAGGTACGTGATAAGGTCAAGGACACCATACAAAATCTCGTGTGGCCCGACCTCAACAAGTACCCCGATCTAGACATAGAACCCGACCTTGGAACTAGCATAATTAGGGTAGGTTGAGTCTAGGACAAGTGCTCGAGCTCGGGGCTATTGAACTTTTTCCGCATCAGTATGGTTAGTGAAGGCTTGTTTCACAACTTGAATTTCTAGTGCCTTTTCATGAAAAGTTTTCCAACTTTTCATGAAGATTTGGAACCATTCATGATGTGTTGATGAAAAACTATAAATAGGTGATGGTTTTTTATTTCCAAACAATTAAAACAACAATTCATTCCATACAATCAAGAGATATCTTCAAATTCTCAATACATATTCAAACCCCTTTTGTGTTCATTAGGTTTTGGAAGTAAAACACTAGTGCTTAAATGTTTTCTTCTTCGTGGCTTGATTCAATCCTACAAACCATTTGCCAAGAATCTCTTTAAGCACCAATTAATCTTAGAGGGGATAAATATTATTTGAGGACATTGATCACGTGTTTGAGCTTTTCTACCATAATTTTAGTGTTCTTGATTCTATTTCTTCCCCTACTTCATTATTCTTTATTATGTTTCAACAATATCAAACGATATTCATGGAGAACGAGACTACCGTAGCTACCCTCAAATTCATGAATCAAGACCTTGTTCGATTGGATCAATTTGATGGAATAAACTTCATTGGTTGCAAGAAAAGTTGAAGTTTCTATTTGAGACATTGGATATTTTCTACATTCTTGATTCGGATTTGGCACCACTACCAAAACTAACGGATGAAGATACTGTGATGCTATAGCAGAAAGGCAAAAGTGTCAAGACGATAAATTGATTTCCATCGGTCATAACGTAAATGAATTGTCTGATCGATCATATGATCTTTACATGACTACCAGTCGGCAAAAGAAATTTCGGATGCATTCAGCGACGACCTTGACTATAGGCTAGGTAAGCAACCGCCTAAGGCCCTGCTTTCAAGAGGGCCCTCAAAATAAATTATTACATATAGTTTATAAAAAAATTACAAACAAAATAAAGTTTAATGCAATCAACCAAGCAAACTCAATTGTTGAATTAGCAAACTTGCTAATCTTTAATTAAAATGTATATGTTAAATTAGTTCAGTCTTTATTTATTGAACTATTTAAAGTTTAATTATGTGGATTTCTTAGCATATGTTTGAGCCTCATCTTTTGTTGAAAATACATTTTGTAATAGTGAATCTTTTAAGAATGTGTGGTTAAAAGATAAAAAAAAATTAGGTTTACGTGCAAAATATTTTATTATGAGAATGTGTGGTTGAAAATGAATTTAAAAAAATGAGTTTTAAAATAGTGGGGATCAAATAAGGGCTTAATAAATCCAACTAAAGTAAAAGTTTTTTATTTTTATTTTTGGTATAATGATACTTCATGGCAAGAATTGTTTGGTGAATTATTATACACTTTAAAATACTTGAACTTGATGTTGGTGATTTAAAATGTATGAGAAATGTGTGTGTGTGTGTCATTTTCATCTTCTATAAAACGATGAAATTTTTTAAAGATAATGTGAAATGTTTGACACTAATATCAAAAACATGTTGAGAAGTTCAAGTTAAAAGTATTAAAGTAATAAGATTTCAAGTATCACAAATAAAAGTCGCTTTAGAACACTTGATAGAAATATGTGATGAAATTGTTTGTGCTTTGGAGCCAAGATTTGTTTAACAGAGAGAATGAAATGAACAATTAAATATGTAAAATTGCAAAATGCAGCAGCTTTATCCCATATCGAAAGATGAAAATATTATGTATGAAGTCTTCTCTTTTGAAAGCAACACTTGGAAGGAAGCCAAAATTGGACCAAACAACGCAATTAAGCCCATCTACCAAGTTGAAATATTTTGTTTTAAAAAACCTTATTAATCGGTACTGTTTTACCGTTTCCCGATTAAAATGGCCGGTTCAACGGGTTATTTAGTGGTTTTTCTTCATCAGTTAATATATTATGACCGGACTAGATTTGAGATCAATTTTCGATTTTTTCAATTGAACTGATTGGTTCAGTCTGATTTTCAAAATATTGGTTCAACTTATATCCCAACTAACATACAATCTTCTTTAAAATTTTGGGATATAAATTCAATAATGTTACGAAGATGAATTTCTTAATTGGATAGTCTGAAAGTTATGTTCTTAGTTAAATAATCTAAGCAAGAAATCTCGCAAATGTTAGGTCGCGAGTAGAAATATACAAGTGATAATCTAGTAGATACATCTATTAAATTTAAATCACAAAATATCTAAATGGTCCACATTGAGGGTGAATGGGGTCACGTTGTTGAGTTTATTCAATTTGTCATGTAGGCCTGCATATGTAATTAATTGTATATAAGATTATCTTAAAGTTGAGCTCAATTAAATTGATCTAAGAAAAAATTAAATTGTTGGGATTAGGACATTTAAATAAAGTGTGAATCGGATTATATGTGTAGAGACCGAATTCATCATGGTTGTATTTGATGATAGGTCCAATGCATATGGAAACTATAAATATGATTATAGTCCACAATTCATATGTAATTCGCATTCTTTGTGTCATTCCCTCAACACAAGAATACAAAAAAAAAAATCATATTGAAGAAGAAAATCAAAAGCCCACAATCAAGAATCAAGGATTACAGGCAAGAATCAAAAAGAATGATTGGAGCAATTAAATTGAAAATATTCAAAACCCACAATCAAGAATTATAATCAAGTATCAAGAAGAATGATTGGAGCAATTAAATTGAAAAACAAGACAATCACGATTATGGAGTAAGAAGCCAAAATCAAGATCAAGAACTCAAGAACCAAAAGAACCAATATACAAGATTCAATATTCGGTATTAAAGCATTATTCCCAATGAATTAAGGTAAGTTCCGCTTTATTAAGGTTTTTGATGATTTAACATGGAAGATCTTGGCAATAAAGTAATTAGGTTTTCATATTCTTAAGATTTAAAGTTTCATATAATTTCAACAAGTGGTATTAGAGCCAATGGATTAAAACAAACACTGACACAAGGATTCTTAAAATTTCTTTTGTATCCATCCTTGATGAGGTGTATTGGGCAACTTGTATAAATTAGGATTATTGCCTGTGGGTATGGCAATTGGTGATGCAAGTGTGTATGTGGTCCCTAGATTTAGTTGAAGGATGAGTAAAAGGTAGCCTTTTTTTGGAAATATTAGGAACTGTTCTCTTTGTATTTTAATGTTTTGAGTTTTAAATTCATTTTGGGTTTTGCGTTTTAAGTGTCCATTTTGAGATTGTTGAAAATGTGTTCTTTTTGACATTTTGAAAAATTGTTATGAAAATACCCAAAACGTGTTTTGAAAATTTTGATTTGATTATAACTGAAAACATTCAGAACGACAAATTTGTCATTTTGGGTTTTCTTAGTAAATTTTTAACTTGTTTTCAAAAACTTGTTTTCGAAAATGGAAAAAAGAATGCGTTTTCACTGTTTTGAAAAATCAAAAATAGAAAACGGTTTGAAAATGGTAAAGAGAACATGCCCTTAGTGATTGATTTTTCAGTTAGATGAAAATCAAGAATTTCAAGCGAGTTGTTCTTGGCTACAGTTGCATAGCGCTGCATCGCTCCCTGTTTAATTTATTATTATTATTATTTTGTTAAAACAAATAATAATAATAATAATAATAATAATAATAATAATAATAATAATAATAATAATAATAATAATAATAATAATAAAATGGGCAATCAATTTCAAATCTTGGTACTTAATATTTATTTCAGATTACTAATTTTCTAAAAGATATTAGTTGAAGTAACATGTTACCAAAAGTAATATCTCTTGCCTAAATTAAATTATTTAAAATATTAAGAAGATAGTGTATAAGTAATTCATGTGAATATTGATCAGCTTAAATGAAGGTTAATATTTGGCCGAATTAGTTACACACATGTAATAATAAATATATGACAATTATGAAATTTTCATTATGTGAACATTTAGTCGGTTCGAAGATAGACTTAATGTTTGATCGAATTTATTGTCAACATTTGATTACTACGCCAAGAGTGTTACTTACAAGTTTTATTTCTGTCGAAAGATTAAATATCAATGTTGTGCTCGATCTCTTGTGATGGGTTCACATTATCTAAAATTATTGATTTTTCAATATGGATTCCTACGTGAACATGTTATTTAGGTTTAAATTCTCTATTCAATTAATCCATCTACTTCCATAATATCTGTTAACTAATTAATTAAATTTCAGTAACATTTAGGGTTGCTAAGGTAACTACTAGCATGACTTTTGACGAATTTAGTTTCACTAGAGTATAAGGGTAAAGAAAATATAAGAGAGTACATCATGGAATGTCTCATCTTGCTTCAAAACTAAAATATTTAAAGCTTGAGTTGTGTAGTGACGTGCTCGTGCATTTAGTTTTGATTTCTATTCTTACATAATTCGACTAATTTAAGGTCAGTTACAATTGTTAAAAGGGAAAGTGGACTCTTAATTAGCTCATTCCATATTGTGTGCAAGAAGAAGAAAGTTAAAGTAAGATAAAACTAATATTACTCATTTGGAAAGTACCTCTAAGGACAGTTATAAAAATAAGAAAATTGCATCCGGTTCAATTCAATATATACATCGAAAGTCTGAAAAGTTCACTTTTGTTTATTTTAAGGTTAATTTAGTATCAATACCTAGACACACATGGTGGATAAATTTCGGTACTACTACTCACATAAGTGTGTCTATGTGGGGTTGTTTGAATTGCCATAGCCAATTAATGCTTAAAGATTCCTCTATGTGGAGCGATGGCAAATCAATTAATGTTAAGGTTATAGGGACTTTTAGAAGACTGATTATGATTTGAATATGAAAGAGGTATTTGCGGTACCGTCTTTTAGACAAAATTTAGTTTGTATTTCTATATTGAACAAATTTGGTTACTTTTGTTTAATTGGAAATAGAGAGATTAGTTTCTTTTCTTAATTCAAATATTATGGGTACCAATTCTTTATCTGGTTATGATAACTTATATTTGCTTAATAAGAGACCTTGCATGTGAATTCACGTGGTATTAAACATAGGTTAACCATGAGAACACCACTTCGTTATGGTATAAGCAATTAAGTCACATCTCTAAAAAAAGAAAGAAAAATCTTGTGTAAGAAGGAATTCCCGATTCTCTTAATTTTTTGGACTTACCTGTTTATGTTTATTATATTAAAGGAAAACAAATAAATATAAGGAGATTAGGTGTCAATAGAACTTCAGACGTCTTAGAACTAATTCATACGGATATTAGTAGGCTATTCCATTTGACTTCTTATAATGGTCAACAATCATTTATTACGTTCATAAGCGATTTTTATCATTATGGCTACATGTATCTCATTCATAATGAATCTCAATCACTGGATAAGTTTAATGCTTATGAGACTAATGTTAAAAATTAACTCAGTAAAAGAATTTAATAAGTTAGATCTTACCATAGTGGTGAATACTATCATAGTATGACGAATCAGAAGAATAATGTTCATGACATTTTGCTAAATTCCTAGAGGAATGTGGAATCGTCCTACGGGGCATGAATATCAGAATCTCTCTAGTAAAAGCACTACAGACTGCAGCTTAAATTCTCAAAAAAGTTCCAGATAAAGCAATTGTTAAGAGGTTACAAATTTTTAAAGGTTCCACTATTAGGTCAATTTTTGAAACAGAAAATATTCGATTCCTTGATGATGTAGAGTTTGCGGAGGAAGATAATGTTATAAAGTTAAGGACTTTATCTTGGAGGAAGAATAAGTATATATTTCTTCAGTTGCAATTGACAATGATCAGGCCAAGGACAAATTGTTGCTCTAGATCTTGTTCAAGAAGCAATTTCGGATCAAGAAAATATTACAAAAACCTTTATACATAATCAAAAGATTGTTTAAAAAAAAAAAAAACTCAACAACCTCAAGAACAAATACTATTATAAAAATCCACTTTAAAAATGAGAGAGAATTTCTGATGACTTTATAGTCTTTTTCCAAGAAAAAAGGATGGCATGGATTGATGAAAGAAGATCTAGTAAATCAAATTTTATCAAGCCATGCAAATTAATAATTCTCAATAGTGGATTTATACCATGAATAAAAATATAAAGTCCATGAAAAAAATGACTTTTGGGAACTCATCCCATTGCATGAAGGTACAAAGTTCATTGGTTGTAAATGAATATTTAAAATTAAGAGAAATTCGAAAGGTGATGTGGAGAGATATAAGACACGTCTCACTGTAAATGACTTTATTCAAAAGGAAGGAATTGACATTAAAAAGACTTTTTCTCCGGTTTCTATGAAAAACTCTTTTATGACTATTATTGCATTTGTGACACATTTGGGCTTAAGCTGGTTTCCCGTAATGATATCACAAATTTCATCAATTAATTATCTCATTTGGTTATGAGATGAATTCAATTGATGAATGTTTATGTCACAAGTTCAAGGAGTAAGCATATTTTTTTGATATTATATATCGATGATACTGCTTACCTACAATGATATAAGCTTATTCTACAAAACCAAGAAATTTCTGAAATTTTGAAATGAAAAATCTTGGTGACGCCTTTTTTGTTTTAAGGATATAGATACACATGAATCGTTATCAGTGTATTTTTTTATTATCGCAAAAAAATTGTATCGATAAGGTTCTTAAGAGATTTGTGACGTAGGTATGTAAACCATATGATACCCTATTGATAAGGGAGATAAGTTTAGTCTCAATTAATGTGCCAAGGATAAACTTAAATAAATAAAAATATAGAAAATTCATTGTGCTTTAGCAATTAGGAATTTAATATATACTTAGGTTTGCACACATCCTTATATAGTATTCATTGTTGGAATGTTAGACAGATATTTAAGTAACTCTGGAATGGATAATTGGAAAGCAGACAATTAGGTTATTCGGTATTTACAGAGAACTAAGGATTAAATGATCACATTTAGGAAAATTAGATCAATTGGAGACATTGGATATTCTGATTTTGATCATGGAATATGAATGCGGAATGTCACTAGGCTGCACATTTTGGATGAAATTGAAAGACCACTTAAGTTATTCTATGACAATAACAGTCTTGTATTCCAACAGGACCATAATGATGTCAATGTTTATAGACATTAAATACCTAGTTGTTAATGAAAGAATTCAGAGTGATCAGGTTTCTATAAAGCATATTAGGACAAACTCCATAATTATGGATCCATTTATTTAGTTCTTTCATGAACATAATGCTGACATGGGCATTACATTGTTTTATGATATGTCAGTTTAGTGGAAGTTTGTTTTCGGATGTTTTCTGTTTTAGACACATATTTTCTATCCATGGATATTCAGTTTAATTCATAAATAAAGTATTCCGTTTAGCTTTCACTCTAATTAAAATTTTTGGTTTGATCTCATTAAAGAATAAGGTAGAACTAGTTGGCAGTAGGTATGTTTGGATCACATTATATGTAATTTTCATGTTACATATCCACA
>CAIGRP010075513.1:0-13190 GCA_903798385.1 Fraxinus cuspidata | reverse complement strand
GCTCGGAGATCCATAGCGGTTGAAAATATTTTTCTTTATAAAGTTTACCACTACATTTGCATCATTGGTGAGTAATGCCTTGGCATCCACCCATTTGGAGACGTAGTCCACTGTTATTAGGATATATCAATTGTTATAGGATGATGGAAAAGGTCCTATAAAATCAATACCCCAATCATCGAATAACTCCACTTCCAGAATATTGTTTAGGGGCATCTCGTGACGTGCATATATGTTACCTGTTCATTGACACTTGTTATACAACCTGCAGAAATTGTGGTAGTCTTTAAATAATGTTGGCCAATAGAACATGCTTTGAAGCACCTTTGCTGCAGTTTTAGTTAGGCCAAAATGCCCTCCATACGCCCAAGCATGAGCCTTGGAAAGTATTGGTTTCATTTCATCCTCTGGCACACATCTTTTGATAATCTGATCTGCCCCTCTTCTGTATAAATGTGGATCTTCCCAGTAATAAAATTTCGCCTCATGGAGAAGTTTTTTCCTTTTCTGATAGGTAAAGTCTGGATCCACATGACCACTTGCTAAGTAATTAACAATGTCTGCATACCAAGGGGTCGTTTCCAGCTACGGAAGGTGGTCATCAGGAAAAATTTCATTTATATCCAAATCGTTAAGTTCTTCTGCCCGCTCTAGCCTTGATAAGTGGTCTGCCACTTGATTTTCTATCCCTTCTTATCAAGAATTTCAATATCAAACTCTTGTAGTAACAGAACCCACCGAAATAATCTTGGTTTAGCATCTTTCTTCTCGAATAGGTATTTTAAGGCTGAATGGTCTGTGTATACTATCACCTTTGAATCTATTAGATACGAATGAAACTTGTCGAAGGCAAACACCACTAATAGCATTTCTTTTCAGTTGTTGCGTAGTTGATCTAAGCATCTGTTAATGTTTTGCTGGCATAGTAGATGACATGCAATATTTTTCCCTTTCGTTGACCCAACACAACTCCCACTACAAAATCATTAGCATCACACATGAGTCCAAATGGAAATTCTCAATCTGGTCCCACTATAACCAGTACAGAAGTTAACTTTTAACTTTTCCTTCAGAGTGTTAAAAGCATCTAAACACTCATCAGAAAGGATAAATGGTACATCCTTCTCCAATAAATTGTATAGGGTTTTTTTAATCTTCGAAAAGTCTTGGATGAATCGTCTGTAGAACCCTGCATGACCTAAAAAACTTCGAATCCTTTTGACCGAGGTAGGTGGCTGCAGTTTTTCAATCACTTGTATATTTGCTTTGTCGACCTTAATGCCTTGTGATGAAATCCGATGACCAAACTATCCATTCACTTTTCCCAGTTGAGCACCAAAATTTTCTCCTCACACCTTTGTAACACAAGTGACTAACGCTCCAAGCAGTCATCGAACGAGTCTTCAAACACTAAAAAGTCATCCATAAATACCTCTATGTACTTCTCAACCATGTCGAGGAATATTACCATCATGCATCGCTGAAAAGTTGCAGGTGCCTTGCAGAGACCAAAGGGCATTCTTCTAAATGCAAAAGTACCGTAAGGACAAGTGAATATTGTTTTCTCTTGGTCTTCTGGAGCAATTGCTATCTGATTGTATCCCGAGTATCCATCCAGAAAATAGTAATGAGAATGTCCTACTAACCTCTCCAACATCTGATCGATAAAGGGAAATGGGAAGTATTATTTTCTGGTGGCGTTATTTAGTTTCTTGTAATCTATGCGCACTCTCCATCTCGTTACTAATCGTGTTGGTATCAGTTCATTGTTCTCATTCTTCTCTACTTGCAATTTCAACACTTCTTTTCTTACTACTTTCTTCAAAGTGGGATTCAATCTGCGCTGCCCTTCCACCATTGGTTTAGACTCGTCCTCCATCAAGATTTTGTGCATACAAAGAGTGGGACTAATTCCTCGAATATCAACTATAGTCCATCCAATTTCAATCTTATGCTCCAGAAGTACCCCCAATAACTTATTTTCCTCTTCTGTTGTGATGTCATTAGCAATGATCACTGGCAAAGTTGAAGAGTTCCCCAAATATGCATAACGGAGATGTGATGGTAAGGGTTTTAACTCCAAAGTCGATGTTTTCTCCATTGATGGTACTGGTGGTGGGGGGTTGGAACCAAGAGACTCGTATTGTCAATGTCTCTATCCAATTGGTGGTTCAGCCAAACTCACTGTGCATTCTATTCCTTCTGATTTTACTCCATCAAATTGTGCGTTGTCTGCATCACGTTCTTTTTCAGAAAGTGTTGCATGAAATATATCTGTCACAAGCTCATCGAGAATATCCACCTAGCAGCAAGTATCCGAAGTCAACAGGTATTTCATTGCTTTGAACATATTGAAAATGACTTGTTCATTGTCCATTCGAAGAATCATTCTTCCATCATAAACATCAATTAAAGATAGCCCTGTAGCCAAGAACGGTCTTCCCAAGAGGAATGTTTGAATCCTCCTCCATGTCTAGTAAATAAAGTCAGCCGGGAAGATGAATTTATCAACCTTGACAAGCACATCTTCAACGATCTCATTTTGCCTTTTAATAGAGCGATCAACAAGTTGCAAGAAAATTGTTATAGGTTTAGCTTCCCCAAATCCAAGAGATCTGTACACAGAGAGTGGCATCAAATTAACACTGGCACCTAAATCACATAAAGAATGCTCAAAATAATATAGAACCAATTGTGCACGGTATAGTAAAACTCTCTGGATCTTTTAATTTAGGAGGTAGCTTCTTTAGAACGATTGCACTGCATTCCTCGTTCAAGCAAATAGTCTCATGCTCTTCAAACTTTCTCTTGTTGACTAGTATCTCCTTTAGAAATTTTGCATAACTAGGCATCTGTGCAATTGCTTCTGCAAACGGGATGTTTATATGTAGTTTCTTGAAAATCTCAGCAAACTTTGCAAATTGCTTATCTAACTTCCTCTTCTGTAACTGTTGAGGAAATAGAATCAGTGACACATAAACTTTGACGGGACTTGGTGCTCTGACGATAGATGGTGCTTCTTTATCTTCATTTTTATTTTCATTTGTTGCAGATTTTTCGTCTTCAGGCACCCCTTCAACTTCTGCTCATTTTTCTCGTCTGGCCTTTTCACATAGATTTCAAGTAGTTGTACTTCACTCCTAATTGTAATCGCTTGCACTTGCTCCTTCGGATTTATCATTGTATTGCCCGGCAATGTCCCTTGGGAGCGTTCTGTAAGTTGTTGAGCTATCTGACCGATTTGTGTTTCTAACTTCTTGATAGATGATGCCTGTTGCTTTTAGAAATTTGTATCGATTTGCTGGAACACCTTATCTGTTTTTTGCATATATTGGTTGAACATCTCCCCCAAACTTGGTTTTTTCTCCTGCTAGACATTATTTGGAACATTCATGGGCTGATTATCAGACCATCTGAAGTTTGGTTGCTAGCTCCATCCTGGATTGTAAGTTTGTGAATGCGGGTTAAAATTGCGGGAGCCATTCTGAATGAATTTGACCTGCTCCTCGGGGAAGCCCATCGTCATACAGCTCTTAGTTACATGATTAGCTCCACATTTTTCACATAATGGACCACTCATTACTGCATGTACTCCTCTTGTTTGTGATTTCACCAACAGCTCTACATGATTTGTCAAAGCTGCTATTTGAGAATTTGTAGATGCGGTGAGATCCAATTCATACACCCCGGTGCTCTCGGTGGTACCACTCTTTCTGAAGAAAACATCGAGTGTGTCGTGGCAATTAGCTCAAATAGATCTAATGTCTGTTGAACTGATTTTCCTATTATTGATCCTCCTACATAGGAGTCCACCTAAGATTTCTGCCAACTGTGATAGTCCGGTGTAGAAGTACTGCACTTGATTTCGAATTGAAATTCCATGATTTAAGCATTTTTTGCATCAACTCCTAGAATCTGTTCCATGCCTCGTGATAACTTTCTCCATCCTGCTGTTGAAAGGTCTGAATTTCTATCCTGAGTTTAGCTACTTTCGTCGATCGAAAGAATCTGTTGCTGAATTTTCTGGTAAGGTCTTTCCATGTAGATATACTTGCATGAGGTTCAGCGTCCAACCACTCCAATGCGTCATCTCTAAGTGTATATAGAAATAACCGCAGTTTAATAGCATCTTCATTGACACCCGGAGCATGGAAATTTTGGTAATTTTGGAGAAATCTAGAGATGTGTATATTTGGATTTTCATGAGGCAACCCGAAGAATTGATTAGTGTTGCTCATCAAATTAATCCATTATGCCTTTACCTGAAAATTATTCACTCCAAAAATCTGGGTACACAATACTCGAGCGTGCAGGTGCAGCTATGGGTGTCAAGTACATGGAAACAAGTAAATCTCCTTCATTTATTTCCCTTCGCTCTTGTTGCTGATTCGGTGGCGTAGCTACTCTCGCGACAGCTTGTCCAATTGGCTAACTTTGAATCGAAATATTTTAATCATCCTCCATTTGATATTGTTGTTTTTGTTTGTGACCCTTTCATCTTCGTCTAAAGGTGAATTATATCTCCGAGTCAAATTGTTCAAGTTCGTCGCCTTGGACACGGAGCATGAAATGAACCCCTTTTTCTGTAGAGAAAATAAAAATTAACAAATAAAATAACAGTAAAAGATAAAATAAATTAAGACTAACTATAAATAGTCCTCGGCAACAGTGCAAAAAACTTGTTACATTTTTTCTATCGCAAGCGTACGATATTGTAACAAGTAATACGGTGGACCTTTGAGTCCGGATTATCGTTCCCACGAGAACTATACTCTAGTCTTAATCTACTTTTCCTACTCCTATTTGATGAAAGTAAACAAATAAAGAATTGATATAGTTGTGACTATTGATTTTCTATAATGAAGTAAATATCTTAAACTAATGGGAATTATGATAAAATGTCAAACAATGATTGATCAAAGATTCACGTATGTAAAAAAATATATTAGGGCAAAACAAATTCATCTAATGATCACCTTAATTCATAATTCAAGATTCTAACCTAATGTAGTTTTCGGTCGAATTCTCCTATGGTATTAAATTTACCCCTCTCGAGTTCTCATTGAGTATATTCAACTAATTCAATTTAATATCTCTGTGCGAATTACCCTTAGTTAAACGAATTTTAGTTCTAGGAATTCCTATAACGACCGCAATACTTAGTATAGGTATCTCTACACGTTATACCTCGTTACCGGATTTTATTATATGTTACAAGCCTCAAACTCACCTCTCGATTCGTAAGAAACTCAATTGATCATCAAATTATTGGCCATATAATTCAAAGCATTAAAATCATAATAAAATCAACACATGGAATAATAAACTACAGAAGTCTTGAATTAAAGAATTAAGGGTCACAAAAGATTATATTGTTTGCCCTAATGTAGAATTTAGATTAACATGATGAAAAAGATAAAATAATTAAATATATTCGAATACATCACCAGATTTAAATGACTAAAAATATGGAATAGAATCAGCTCTTGCCCCAAGATCTTCTTCCGCTTCCAGTCTTTGATTTAAACTCGAATCCGTGATGAATTTCTTCTCGTGAATTTCCTCTTCAATCTTGTGTTTTTCCTCCCTATCTTGTAATGTTTCGAACCCCCAATTAGTGCCTCCTTAGGTCTATTTATACTTTCCTACACGTTCTTGCCAATATGGAGTCTTTTTCTGGGCTTCTCGCAGCCCAAATAGCTAAAAACCTAATTTGTGCGACACAACACCTAGGGACTGGGATGCAGCGCGATTCTTGTCCAGGTGTTGCTGTAATGGGCAGCGCCTGGGCTCTGCCTTGTTGCCTATGTATTTATTTCTTCCATTTTTCGGCGCTTGGGCGCTCCGTTATGGCGCATGGGTGCAAATTCTCTGTCTATTTTCACGTTGGCTTGCTTCAACACCCCTTTTTTTTTTTAACCTCTTTACCATGCCTTCAAAACAACACTAGCAAACACATTAAATACGTTCTATAACCATAAAAATTAACCACAAATGAAAATAAATTAGGTATAACTCTCGTGTGTGAAACACATTCATCAGCCTTGCCTATAAAAGTGATGACCTGCTAGATAAAAGGTGCTAGAGTTTCCCGTGAGAATGATATCATCCACATAAATAAGAAAATATGTAGTTAGATCATCCATATGATAAATAAATAGGGAGGAGTCGACCTTGGATTGAGAAAAGCCCATTGTAATGAGACAATCACTTAATGCATGATACCAAACTCATGGTGCATGTTTGAGTCCATAGAGAGACAAATGAAGCTTGCATATTTGATGTGGTGCGTTGGGGTCAACAAAACCAGTTGGTTGAGTCATGTAAACTTCCTCAGCCAAAGTGCCATGAAGAAAAGCATTGTTAACATCTAGTTGACGAAGAGGCCAACCTTAGACATGGCAAGAGTAAGTACCGTACGGATTATGGCTGATTTGACCACACGAGAAAAAGTTTCTTTATAATCCAGGCCAGGTCATTGGTGGAACCCTTTAGCCACTAATCAGGCCTTATAGCAATCAATACTGCCATCTGGTTTCCGCTTGATGCGATATACCCATTTGCAACCAATGGGGTTATGATAAGGAAATTTCTCGACAAGGGTCTAAGTACCATGTTTCAATAAAGAAGTGAATTCATCACTCATGGCCTGGCGCCAAAGGGAATCCTTCATAGCCTGTGATACACAAGTGGGCTCAAGAAGAGGTGGTATTGAATGTTTGGACACTTGGTATATCTGCTGGGGCCGATAGATGTTATTCATGGCTCGTGTTACCATGCCATGAGTACCAACCAGTGCTGCAGGTTCTGGTGTGCTAGGTGTAGCACTTGGGCTGCTGTCCATAGAAGTGGTTGATGTAGCCTGTGAAGGACTCTGATCCTAGGATTGCTGCTGAGAGTGATATGAATGGGCTGGGCTTGGGGAGGACTCATCAACTAGATTAGAGGACGAGTTGGACACATCTATTGGAACAATCGATAGGTGGAGCGAGACCACAGTGGGTGGACTCGTGTAGATGGACACAAAGGATGGCTCTAAGTGAAGAGAAGGGAATTCCTTTTCGTTGAATTGTACATGACGGGAAATATAAAGTCGAGATGTTGCCAAATCTAAGCACTTGTACGCACTTTGAGAGGTAGAGTATCCCAAAAAAAAAAAAAAGAAAGAAAGAAAGAAAGGTACAGGCATGAGATTTGGAGTCTAGCTGTGTGTCCACGATTTTAGAGCTCACGGATCCTTTACATTGCCAATTAGCTCTTTATCATTAAGTAAAAATTTACTCGGTTGTTCATTTTTCAATTAAGCTTTGCTTCAGTGAACTTCGGATATTTTTGTGAAGCAATTTATTAATTGTGATTTTTTATTGTAGAAAAGGTGAAAAATGCACAAAAAGATGAAAAATGTATTTTTTTTTTTTATTATTCTCCTCACTAAATTGTTGCATTCTGGAGTACACGATTCTTAACCAAAAACTGAATGAATTCAGGAATTCATTTTTCATTAAATTCTAGCTGAAAACACAATATCAAGCACATTATCAATCTATTTTGTCTTGCCAGAAAAGTTTCATAATTTTCGATCAGCAAAAGAAACAAAATGCCCTTCATGCTCGTGACTATGTATTTATACATGACGCTTCACAATTTGTCCCACAAATATCAAGTGACGGTAATGGCTAGAAGCTTAATACAAGTTTTCCCATGGAAGCAGCAAGAGATAACATAGTCTACCATTTAAAATACGACCAAATTTCAGTATCCATGGATATATTACTCCACAAAGATTTTTGAGAGGAAAAGAAAAGGCAAACCTTGCGTTTTACGCTACACACGGTTTTGGTCTTAAGCAATGGTTGATAATCAATGTGAGGCAGACGACGATTTGAAAATGTCATTAATTTTCACATGAAGATGCTTCAAATCCAGTATAAAGACTTGGTGATGAACAATTTTCACTTCTTATCTATGGACACTTGAATTAGATCCATTACAATAAACTATTTGCCATATGTTACGAACTCATCATACAAATATGAACAATGGATTCAATTCCCCTTCAGTAGGACTGGAGTAACAGCTGATTCAAAACCTTGGAAAAGGATGGTGGAGAAAAGTGCATGCAATGACTTTCTGCTCCACACTTGAGAGCGTCTGCCGCTTTGTAAAGACTGATAATTGGCATCATACATCGTTATCGCATAAAGAGGAATCTCAAATCTCTATTTGCAACACAGTTCTAGCACAAGGGTGCAGAAACGACTTTTTTAAGATTCTGACTCAGTCCATTGACTGTCTGATATATTGTATCTGATTTAGGGTGAGATGTATCCATCACACTGAATTCATGAAATCCATCATCCAACTCAATTGAACTGGCCCCAGATACCTTCTGACCGTTTGTCTTCTTCATTTGCAATCTTGCGTTAGCAACACTTCCCCAATTCCCTGCCATGGCATATATATTTGACAACATAGAACAGCTTCCTGCATCAGCTGACTCTAATTTCACTAAGCGGTTAAGCAACTCCTCTGCAATTTCCATAGCATTGTGCATTCGGCAAGCCCCTAGAAGGGCACTCCAAATAACTACATTTGGCTCAAATGGCATGTTATGTACAAGCAAAAGAGCTTCCTTAAGACGGCCCGCACGACCCAAAAGGTCAATCGTACAACCGTAGTGTTCAATCTCGGGAACAATTCTATAATCTCTTTCCATGGAATAGAAATAACTAACGCCCTGATCAACTAAACCCGCATGACTACAAGCAGACAATACAGCAACAAAAGTCACTTTATCAGGTGTTAATCCTTCTCGTTTCATCCTATTAAAAAATTGAAGAGCTTTGTGTTCATGTCCATGCATGGCCAACGCATGGATCATGACATTCCAAGAAACTAAATCTTTCCTTACCATCACATCAAAAATATTTGAAGCCTTGTTCAAGCTCCCGCATTTGGCATACATATCTATTAAGGCATTACATACTGAAGTACAACACTCATACTTACTCTCCACAATAGATTTGTGAACTCTCTTCCCTAAACCAAGCAAACCAGACCCTGCACTGGCAGATAAAATACTAACAAATGCCCCATCATCTGGTTTCAATCCCGCCTCCTTCATTTGATCATACAACCCAACTGCCTCCTTTGCAAGTCCCATTTCGGCATACCCAGATATTATTATTGTCCAGGTAATCAAATTCTTCACTGGCATCTTATCAAAAAAGATTCTAGCCGTTTCCACATCCCCTGCTTTAACATAACCCCAAACCAGTGTAGACCATGAGACGACATCCCTCGAGGGCATTTTTTCAAACAGCTCAAATGCGATATCCATCTTCCCGGCCTTTACATACCCGTCCAAAATAGTGTTCCAGCTCACCTTATCTCTCTCAGGCATTTCGTCAAACACCTTTTTTGCCTCCGTCAACTCTCCAGCTTTCATTAACCCACTAATCATCGAATTATGAGTAACCACATCCCTCTCCTCCATTACATTATACACGTCCTTGGCTGCTCTAATACCCATCAATCCACACTTAGAGTACGCATCGATTAATGAATTGGGCACGAATATATCAGAATAAAGACTACATTTTTCGACATGGGCATGAATCATTCTAACTAGTTTCAACCAATCTTTCCCCGAACAGGCTTTCAAAAGAAACAGGTAGGTGAAATTATCCGGCAAAACCCCAGAATTTTGCATTTCACAGTAAATCTCAAATGATATTTCGGGCTGCGAATTCTGAACATGGGCTCTGATTAACGTATTGTACAAATGAACATTTGGATACTCTACTTGATTAAAAACACTAATGGCTAATGCCATTTGTCGGCATAAAGAGAAAGCAGAGACGAGTTTAGGCGCAACAAAGGGATCTCTCTGAAGATTGTATTTGTATATAAGAGCATGTACTTGCTTCAGTTGATTCAAGTCTTTGCATTTGTGGAGGTCAGCGAGTTTTTGTTCGAAAAGTCTTCGCCTAGAAAACCATGTCGGGGCTCGAATGGGGGCCGGCATCTGCATTTTATTGTGTTGTGAGAAAGGTGAAGTTTTTTGCATATGCAGGATTGAAAATCGGCGGGCTGGAGCGGAGGGCTGTGCTTCAGCTAGGAAGCATTGGTGAGAGTACCAAGATAAGGTACATGTCTAAGCTCTTAAAACAGCGGATAATCATCATTGAACGGGCTCAAAAAGGGGAAATGATCACTGACTTGACAGTACCTATTTGTGTTTTTTTTTTTTCCGAACTGTCTAATCATGTGTCAACACGCATCCTCTTATTTTTTAACCTGTTTTTTAGCATTATTGTAAAACAATCGATTACACTTGCAGGAGAAATTTTTTTACTAATTTTCGTTCCGATAGTCTTTTTGTTTTCGTTCGTTCGTTTTTTTTTCTTTTGTCATTGATCTTTTTTAAATAACAAACCACCTTTAACATGGCTGCTTGACTTTTAAGAAGTGAAAAAGAATTTTTGAGATTTTTTAGGATTTGGAAAAAATAGCTGATACACTTGAGCATCAAGGGATGATGTATAGGGATTATTCAAGGCATCCATCATTGTGCGACAGTCAAAGGTATCGAAAGGGCTCATCTTCTATCCATTGCCACTCTGATGCCTTCCAATATAACCACACATTCCCTTTTGAGGAGACAATTTACCCCCAAAAGGACTTTGTTACGGCCTTCAATCATCCCTCCCTTATAAATTTCTCAGATTATTCCACCATGATGGAAGCTCTTATTCGCTTTAATCT
This sequence comes from Fraxinus cuspidata, assembly GCA_903798385.1. Classification (NCBI taxonomy): domain Eukaryota; kingdom Viridiplantae; phylum Streptophyta; class Magnoliopsida; order Lamiales; family Oleaceae; genus Fraxinus; species Fraxinus cuspidata. Next base: position 2,423 of record CAIGRP010075513.1, on the reverse strand, counting down.
CAGCATCAACATAAGTTTATGTAGAAAATCAGGTAGTGGCTACCACTTCCGATTAGCACTGTAGTCTATGTCTATAGTCGTCATCTGTGCTCTTCCACCCACTTGTATTTTTGCCGTCTTCAAGGTTAGTCTTGAGATTTGGGAACTTCAAGCCAACTTCAAATATAAACCCCTATAATTATTAAAATATTTATTAAATAATATTTATTATTAAATAAAAATATTCGAACTTACAAAATTTGAATCTACAACTTTCAAATGTCTAAATTAATGTACAATTCTATAATTTAATAGAAAATCAACAGTTATACGATTACAATTAATATATCTTAGAACTCTTTCAATAGATATATTGGCAATTCGTTCAACCTTTCTTATGATATTGTAGATCGAATGTAAGATTTCATCAACTTCAATTTTGAGAAACTCCTCTCGACAGATGCAACTGTAATTTGTATAGTCAATAATATTCTATAAGCAATTCACATATTTGAAAAACAACAGTCCATCATTTCTATAAAGTGTAACACTTCCATCAACTTTTAGTCTCTTCTGACAAACAACTTCTAAATATTTGCTGCTCAAAAATAACTTATGACCATCAATATCCAAATCCATGTCGTGCTTCAAAAATTCTTAAAGCTTGTTATATCAACACTTCAAACAATTATCATCTACAGTCTACAATGTTTTTAAATCAAACAAAAATCCAAAAATATATTTTTGAAAATTTTCAAACATTAAATTAAGGGAAGAAAGGGCTTGATTAATTATATATAAAAAATAATCAACTTTAAAAGCTTTTTTAGTTGAATGTGTTATCTTATCGTTGACATCTCTATCAAAGTTATTCTTTATATGGATAATATATTTTTTCTTAAAATGTAGGTTCAACTTTAATTTGAACAACAATTTCTTTAATAGTAATCTTTTCAGGTTCAAGTTTCTCTACATATTTCAAAAAATGAAATACATATTTTCAAGTAACTAATAACAACATCAATAGAAATGTATTCACTTTGTAATATTTTGCTTAGTCTACTAATAGCATATAATATATTATATCAATAATCATGTCAAATAAGAACTCAAATTCATAATGCCGGACATAAACTTTCACTATCTCTAAATACTTTAGGGTCGTCACACGTTTCCATCAAGTATTTTGAAACACTTTTTGTTTCTAGCACTTGAAATTCTATTACTTTAACCCTTTTAACTTGATTTTCTCAACGCTTTTATGATAGTGGCTTAATTGTCAAACATTTCACGTTATTCTAAAATAACCCTCATTATGCATATATATCTTGTCAATATTAATGTCAAAGAGTGTAAATGTAAGTTAAAGAATTTTCAGAAGGTTAAATTTGTAGTTGGGGAATTGAGGATGACTAAATAAACACATAATTTATTTATTTGTGTTCCTCAACGTGATGGAGTTTAAGACGATCACCTATCCTGGCTTTAGTTAGGAAAGGCATTGGCCGTCTTGATCTCCTCAATGTTGTAGTCGTTGCTTGAATGATTTTCACCTGTGCCCGCAAGGTTCCATTAAGTACTATTGATTTTCTCTTGTTCCAACAGTACAGTAATATGACCAAAACAAATTCAATCTCCCAACTGATAATTCTCTCCATGAAACTTGTTATGAACAAAGCCGATACCAGAATCGATCTGATACCACTTTGTTGTGAAACCAACTACCGAATTGTGATGTTGAAGTTATATGGAAAATAATAATGAACTATATGATCAAGCAAAAGAATAAAAGAAGACAAGAATATGGTAGAGGAATTAAGATATTTTATTGATTCAATAATAATAGATAAGAGAGAAAATTATAATGGATCCTATAATTCTAATAATCTTATGTCTCACATTATAAAATTGTATAGAATAGCCTAATATTTATAGGGAACATGTAGGGGACGTCCAAATCCTATTGGTAGAGTTGTTGATGAAATAGGATGCCAAAAATTGAGTCTAAAATGAAGTAGGAGAAGCAAACGCGGAAAAGGGAGAATAAAACAAGTGGCGCCGCGGCTCCCACCTCCAAGCGCCTCGGCGCCGTGGCCGAGGTGTTGACCTATGATTGATTTCATCCTTAATGTTTTAATTATAAAAAACAAGATTAATATTGTTTCTAATAGTTCATTTTGAGTGATGATAGTCAAATATTAAAATCAATCAAAAATTGTCAAAATCAACATATAAATCAGGCTCATGAAGAAAGTCAAGATCGAAGTCAAGCATTAAAGTCAAACGTCAAGAAAGATCAAGATCAAGAGTTTAAGAGCCAAACATGAAAGAAACTTCGAAGCAAGATCAAAGACTAGACTTTCGAGATCATATGTAAATGTATAACACTTTGATCTTTAGTAATGAATGACAATAGCTCAAAAATCATTTTGTGCACGAAGAGT
>CAIGRP010075511.1:0-19965 GCA_903798385.1 Fraxinus cuspidata | reverse complement strand
ATTTCTGCATATACTTATTTTTAACATTAACCAATTAACGTGTAACGCACGTTCACTCCACTAGTCTTCCGTAAAAAGCCAGGACAGGTTACTCGAATCTCACTCAGGGGTAGGGCTGTAAATTGATTGGATATAGGGTAGGCTATAAATGGATCGGATGTCGGATATATATCCGATCCGATTTGTTAAAAATAATTATCTGACCCGATAATCAAACGGATATTTGATTGTTAATTCCATATCTGTTTTGCAATGTTATCGAATATCCGATCCGAAATTAAAGAAATTAAGAAAAAAATAATGTTGGAATCAATTTTTCCAATTCTTAAACGAGTTTAATAATTATAAATTTTTCAACTTTTTTATGTTTTGAATTTTATGTTTTGAATTTGATAACTTTTTTTTATTTTAAATTTATTTATTTTAGTACCAAATAACGTACCATTAAAAATATTTTACCAACTCAATTATATATAACAAATCGAATCGGATTTAACTATAGATTCATTTAATTAGATCTTGATCGGATTATCATACCCGAAATCATGTCTCATTAATTTTATCGAGATCAAAAGCCATTCCAACCGCCGTACTCAGGGGTCCGTGATGTGATGTCCAACTAAAATGACGTTAAAGAGCACAGGGTTCAAGAACAAAACGTCATTTCTGAAGATTGGTCCAAAGAATCTCTTAATTACTTGGCGTAGTCTATGTCGATCTCTAATGACTGGAGTTTATGAAGAAGATTTTTGATTGAATAGTTTAGCGTTGAGACTTCTTATGTCTGTATAGGGTTGAAGTTGATTGAATTTATCTGGTTTTAGTGTAGAATTGTTGATTGAAATTTAAAAGGGGTTTCTGGAGATGGGTTTTTTTAGTACCATACTGGGTCTCTCTGGATTCGGAGTTGGGATTTCAACTGGATTGGTGATTGGTTACTACCTTTTCATCTATTTTCAAAACTGCGATGTTAAGGTGATCTCTCTGTCCCGCACACAAACAGAAACACGATGTTAGATCATTAATATGTCTGTGTATGATGTATCCTATGTGTAATGAATATATGTCTGTTTTTCTGTAGAACTAATATTATTTTCTATTTTTTGTGCATTTTGATGTTGGAGGCAACATTTGGTTAATTATCTTGAATTGGATAAGAAAGTAAATTTGGTTTAAGATTTAGGGATTTCAATGAGTTAGTAAATGGGTCTAATACAATAATCCTGTCAGGCTGTTTAGCATTTTTTGGGGATAATGTTCAAATCTTAGTGCAGATTTTCAATTGACTAGGGGAAATGAAGTGGAACTTATATGTAATAGCTCCATTGTCAATTTCTATGTATACATGGTTCTTTCTTATCGAATGTTGTCATGTAGCTTTTTTTTACAATTCATTTGAGGAGCCGCAGAAAAGAGGAGTGATTGACTTGGTGTTGTGCCATTTATATATCCCCCATTTGGTTTGTCTAAAAATCATATTCTTAGTAGATTTTGATAAAAGTTGATTAACTAAATGGTTGAAAAGTTGTAATTCCTATAAATTGTGGTTGAAAATGAGTTTGAGAGAAAAATGAATTTTAAAAAATTGGAGCCAAACTAGGGCATAGTGTTTTTAAGAAGCATAATAGCCTAGCCATCTACCTTATTTGACGTGTTAGAAATGGGTCAAAAGATGAATGGTGAAATGACTATTTATAGCATTTTTGAGTTATAACCATTTTCATACTGCAGTAATGGCTAGGAGAGATTTTTTTTTTTTTCGAATTATTTTTCTTTTAGTGAGAAATATTCTAACTGAAGAAGGATCATACAATCTGTGAGCAGCATTACTAGATGATGACATCAAACACATCATGTTTATGATGGAGTATCTCAACTATGTATAATTTAAAGAAAACAGGGATGATGAGCCTTCTTGCTGGAAATTGAATACAAATAAATATCTTATTAGGGGAAAAGCATAATGCCCTACCCAAAGGGCTAAACACTGAACAATGCCTATCTTATTCAGCTACACTTCTCGTATAGTTGACAAGATGGCTTTAACCAGTTTCTGGCAATGTACTACTCTTTTACTTTAAAAATTCTTTTTCCTGTAGAATGTTTTATTCAAGGTCATATCTTAGAAAGAGATAAAGATGTAGTACATGAATTTCCTGTTCTTTTATCTTCTTAGTTTTGGAATCCCTTAGTTGCTTTTGAATGGAATAATCATGTAAAGAAGAGAGCAAAAACTCGATAAGTTGGAATAAGACACAAATCATGTATAAGGCTTTCTAACTGTTCACTTGATCAGAATCCCGTTATCCGTCCTTTGGCTGAGCAAGACTCTCAAAGTTTGCAGCGATTGCTTCATGAAATACCCATGTGGGTTAAAAATCCAGATTATGACCGTGTACGTGTTTAGTTATTTAATCACTTCTATTGCACTCTTTTCTTCTTATTGATTGCCGTCTAATGTTTATTTTTAACCTTGCTTTATCTGCTGGAGTGAAGATTGACTGGCTTAACAAGTTCCTTGAGGTTATGTGGCCTTACCTGGACAAGGTACTGTTTTTGTTGCTTTGTTATTAACTTTTAACCTTATTTTTGACTTCCATTTCTCGCCTTTCTGCATCAAATACTTATGCTCAAAACATTGCACAGGCAATTTGCAAGACGGCCAAAAATATTGCAAATCCCATCATTGCTGAACAAATTCCAAAATATAAAATTGAATCAGTTGAATTTGAAGAATTAACACTGGGTTCTCTGCCGCCCACTTTTCAAGGTAAGTAATGTGATTACTTTTAATTTGGCTAAATTATTGTCTTATATTGTAATCCATTTGAGAATTTGGTCTTTACATTAAATGTACAGGAAGAAATATCTTTGTACGAGCTAAAAGACATCAGTGCATTGCATTGTAATGTGCTTGTAGAAAAATTATTGCTAAGAATTAAAATCAGATTTTTAGTTGATTTTGATAGAAAATGATGAAACGCGTGGTTAAAAAGTTGTGAGACCTATAAAATTTGTGGTTGAAATGAATTGTTGACTTTGACTAAAATCTAGATTTTAATAGGTACCAAATAAGAGCTAAATCTGATAAGACAGTATCTCACACCGAGAACAGTGCTTGAGCTGCAAATATACTTCTAATACTAGTTTAATGCAATAGATGAATGCCTCTTTGCTAAAAATATGTTGAGCTAGGTTTGACCCTTTCATGCCTTAGAGGCTTAGCTAATGTATCAAGGAGAAGTTTCTTTGCAGTGTTTTAGGTTATTGTGAATTATTTTTATGCACAAATTTGATTGTGGAGAAAGTATGAATAAGGTGCAAACCAGAATCACATGGTAGTGATTCCAGTCTTCCTACAGAAGCTACAATTTTTGCATGCTAAAGGACACTGAAAGAAGAAAGCACAGAGAAATGTATCAATTCTTAGCAATGGCAATGTATCAATTCTTAGCAATGGCCTCATAATTGGATTTCAAGAGCAATAGCTAAGTTGGAACAGGGGAAAGAGTATAAGAATGAAAAGGATTCTGATTTTTGAAGTCTTTTAGTCGTGAGAGAGATCGGAAAGAACTGGGAATTTTTATGTTATAAGTTTTTTATGGCCCTAGAGAATATGTTTCAGTGAGTATGCAGAACTCTCTTCTTATTGTTATATAAACATTTCATGGCAGGTATGAAGGTTTTTGTTACTGAAGAGAAAGAATTGATAATGGAGCCTTCTCTGAAATGGGCAGGGAATCCTAATGTCACATTGGGTATTAAAGCATTCGGTCTAAAAGCAACTGTTCAGGTTGTGCGCTCATCTAAATGCTATGAGATAGTGTATTGCTGACTTTTATCTTTGATTTTGACACAGTTTTAGGTTTAGATTGAAAATATGAATTTGTTATTTAAATGTTGCAGGTTTTGGATTTGCAAATCTTTGCTCAACCACGCATCACCTTAAAGCCCCTTGTTCCAAGCTTTCCTTGTTTTGCCAAAATCGTTGTCTCTCTCATGGAGAAGGTATGCTATGGTTCTTTAAGAATGAAATTGTGAGGCACATTAAATATTTGAATGCTGGGGAACTTTTTTTTTTTAATAGCTTAAGAGCAATAATTTTCACCGAACACATCGAATTCAAGTTTATACATTCACTGAAATGCTTTTCACACTTGTACAAAATGTAGGAATATGAATTGTGCTGTTTTCCAAGACTCAGTTAATATACTTTTAACACTTTTAAACGCATGCACATGAGTTCTGCTTGTTTATTTTTCGCTTCAATAGCTTCCGTTTTTGCAGCCACATGTTGACTTTGGACTTAAGCTTGTTGGGGCTGATCTTATGTCAATTCCTGGCCTTTACAGGTCTGTACAGGTATAATCCCCTTTCAATCAATTCTATTTAAAAGCTTATGATGTCTAATCTTGAAAAACGTTGCAATTGAAAATAAAATAAAAATGACCAATGATTCCACCGATATAATGCTGTGACTCAGTTGGGAACATTGGATGCATAGAAATTTATAACTATTCTGCATGAATAGGAATTCAGAAAACTTGCACATATATACGTCTTAGTGTGGCTGATAAAAGATAAGGCTAGTCCACTTTTCGTACTATGTCCCCCGTTTCTCTTAGAGAATGTTTGGCTAAGCATAAAATGTTAACATATAAGTAAATAATTTCTAAAACGAATAATTTTTTATTTGTAAAAGTTGAAATGAAGTTACTTCTTTTCATAGCAAGGTAAGAGTTACTTTCAATAACATTTTTTATTTACATTTCAGAAAAAAGTAAGTAATCATGTTTGGAGACAGTAAGTTACTTAAAAGTAACTTTACTTTTTTAAGCTCAGCTAAAAATTCTCATCCTTGGGTTTAAACTTGTTATCCGGAATTTCATGAGCTTCCATGAGTTTTATGGGCATACATCTTTGTTCCTTGATATTTCTGCACTATAATTGTTTTAACCGATTTAATTATGATATTGGTCAAATCATATGCATGCTAACATTTGTGTGAATCTTATCCCTTCAGGAGCTTATCAAAGATCAAGTTGCAAACATGTATCTGTGGCCTAAAACCCTAGAAGTGGAAATTTTGGATCCAACTAAGTATGTTTATATATATATATATAGATGATAATATTTGTAAAAAACTTGCTTCCAGGAGGGTCTTTCATACTTACTAATTAATTCACTTGGAACCTTTAGAGCTATGAAGAGGCCTGTTGGGATTCTCCATGTGAAGGTTCTGAGGGCAATTAAGCTGAGAAAGAAAGACCTGTTAGGTGCATCAGATCCATATGTGAAACTGAAAATCACTGAATCTAAGGCTCCATCAAAGAAGACTACAGTGAAACATAAGAATTTGAACCCTGAGTGGAATGAGGAATTTAGTATTGTTGTTAAAGATCCAGAATCGCAAGCTCTGGAGCTTATTGTATATGACTGGGAACAGGTATATGTTTCCCATTACAGGTTGGAATTTATTCCTTCTCTTTTTATTTTTCTGGTTTTTCTCCTATGGACTCAAGCTGTTTATATTACTCCTCAGGTGGGGAAACATGACAAGATGGGCATGAATGTAGTTCCTCTAAAGGAACTTACCCCTGATGAGCCAAAAGTCATGACACTGGATCTTCTCAAGAACCAGAATCAAAATGATGCTCAAGATGATAAGTTTCGTGGGCAGCTTGTGGTAGAGCTGACTTACAAACCTTTCAAGGAGGGAGATATGTCAAATGGTCTTGACAATCCATTACAAAAGGCTCCTGAAGATACAACAGCAGGTGGAGGGGTACTAGTGGTTATAGTCCATGAAGCTCAAGATGTTGAAGGAAAGCACCACAATAACCCATATGTGCGCATCATTTTCAAAGGAGAGGAGCGCAAAACTAAGGTGTGTAACTAACTTTTTTCTCTTTTGCTTGTTTGAGTTTGCTAAAGAAGCTCTTTATGATTTCTTAAATCGGTTGGTAATGCAGTTATAAATTGTTTTATTGATACTAACGACAAACTTCACACTCTAGACAATCTATAGTTCATGTTCATATGATTATTTCCTCAAATAATTAGTGTCATGTTTGGTGGGGAGGATTGGACAACGCTCGACATTTTTCAGAAATATAGAAGTTAAAATTTAAAATGAAAATATAAATCATGGCATGACGTAGAGTTATTGTAGATATCTTAGACTGTCAGAACATTTGCAGCTAAAATAAAGTAAATTCTTTTGTTCCTCGTTCACTGATAACAATCCACCATTTGTTTCAATGCCACCATAACCTTAGCATAGTCTGTAATCGTGTCTTGTGCAACTTGATGCGTACATATGGTTTCTTTTGTTGCTACAGAAAATAAAGAAAAACAGAGATCCAAGATGGGACGAGGAGTTCACATTCATGTTGGAAGAACCCCCTTTGAAGGAGAAGCTACATGTGGAGGTACTCAGCACCTCAACAAGAATTGGCCTGCTGCATCCCAAGGTATATTGAGCACATTTTCTCGCACTACTGCACAATACAGTTTGGAACAAATTATTGCTCAAAACAATTTTTTGCTCGACTCAATGTATGATATTGCAAATAGTAGGACATAAAGAAACAGTGAAGAAAAGCTTTAGAAGTTTGGTCCTTCTGCATCGAGCCTCGGTTACTACATCGGTTTGGAAGGACACGGTCTAATGCAATATAACATTTTTGAGTGTTCATTTTGCACATGTAGTGCATATGCCCCTGTTTGTCTCCCTTTTTCTAAAACTTTTTTTTTTCTACATATTCATTTTCAACCACACATTTATGCAATAAAATATTTTATACGTAAATTCAAAACTTCTTTCCTACTTTGTAACCAAACATTCTCAAAAAATTTACCATTCAAAACAATATTTTATCAAAAAAAAGGCCACCAAACTGGGGCTATATTAGACACTCGAATTGCTAGCTATTTCACACGCTTTGTTTCTGGTGATTAATAGGAAACATTGGGCTATGTCAATATCAATCTCGCGGATGTTGTCAACAACAAAAGGATCAACGAGAAATACCATCTCATAGATTCAAAGAATGGAAAGATTCAAATCGAGTTACAATGGCGTACATCATCTTGATCCCTAAACACCACCTAAACCCTGTGGAGAGAATTGTGTTTACAAATATACTGTCTATTTTGGTCATGGTTATGGTAAAATCTTTGTACGTTGCTTGTGTACATTATTGCGGCTAGAGATTGATGTGAGGCGAACTATTGTATTTGTATTTTCTTTGCGCGAAGAAAATAAAAAAAAATGTGGAATCCCTTTTCTTGACTAATCTTCATGAAAATTATTTTGATCGTTTTCCATCTCATAACGTATTGTTGAAACCAATAGATGTATGTACAGAATATGTTGATGATTGTCATGTTATTATATAACGTCACCAAGTAGAAAATTTAAAAAGTTTTCGAGACTCGTCAAGAAAAATTAAAGAACTAGGAAAAATTATTTTTCGACTGAGCACCGTTATTATGCTAGTATATGAAAGAGGAACTTAATTGCACCAAATACAATTAGAGGAAATGGGAAGAGTGAAATATTTCTTAAAAGTGGTGCTAAAAGTGAAAATCTGTGCAATAACTCAAACGGCCCAATAGCTTATAACCTCAACTCTAAGGCCCACAATGTTTTCTCATTTTCAGGCTCTGTTATTTTTCTCCTTTATTTATGTGCCAGTCGTTATTCAAATTATCATTTCTCGTCGTCATCATCGCTCTCACAGGTGCGATTCCAATGGCGAAGCCTATAATCGATACGGAGTACCTTAAGGAAATCGAGAAGGCCCGCCGTGAACTCCGCGCTCTTATCTCCAAGAAAAACTGCGCCCCTATCATGCTTCGCTTAGCGTTCTCTCTCTCTCTCTCTAATTACCATTTACGTTTTGTTTTTTTTCAGAAATGATCGAATCAAAATTAATTTCTTGATTTTTGTTTTGATTTTTTTTTTATTTAAAGGTGGCATGATGCGGGGACGTATGATGTGAATACGAAGACCGGAGGTCCTAATGGTTCGATTCGCAATGAGGAGGAGTACACTCATGGCGCTAATAGTGGATTGAAAATTGCTCTCGATTTTTGCGGTTAGTTTACGCGTTTTCATGCTCTGACTTCTGCTTGACCTTGAATTATTTCTTTATTATACAGTAGTACCTTTATATCTACTATAATTTGTTGAAGGATGTACTGCTATAGTGCTAGCCTTTTTTGCTTGGAATGCTTTTACTGTCCAGTTGAGTATTTCTTTGACTAAATATGGTTTGAATTTTCATTATTTGTAGATTTTGTTGATTCCCCAACTTATGGAAAAAATTGAAATTTTTTGGAAGATATTTGTGTGAATTGATTGTCAAACATAATTCAGTCTATCTTGCAGCAAGAAACGATTAAATTGAATGGGGACTTTTCTGATGCGTTGCTTTGTGTCTAATTGCAGAACAAGTAAAGTCTAAATGTCCAAAGATTACATACGCAGACCTATACCAGGTAGCTATGTCAAATCTTGAAACTCTTCTGGAGGGTTCACTGGTTTTTGTGCAATTCGACGAGTGTGTGAAGATGTTTTATCAATTTATGAACTGGATTTATCCACAACTATCATACGAATGACATAGAGTATAATAAACTTTGAGGTTTTAATTAAGGATTAAAATTGATTCATTTAGACTAGGTATTTGATACTTTTGATATACTAGTCACGTCTGCCTGTTGAGATAACACTAGGCAAAACAAAAGAAGCTTAAACTTTTGGAGAGAAATTATGAGTTCATTAATTGACTTAGTCAGTGCTGGTTAGTGGTTAATTTAGCTGCTAGTGGTAATTAGATGTAGGTTGCTGATTCTTCTAGGTGTGGTTTATAAGTGTTGAACTACTGATTATCTATAATGGCAATAAGAGAGTTGGCCAGAATGAAAGAATTGGATGACTGGGATATTGAACATAATAAATTCGATATTGTCATAGTGGCCAAAATCAGGAGAATTGAATGGGTCAAATTAAACCAGATATGAATCTGTGGATCTAGTGAAGGATATAAATCGGTTGGAATTGAATCAGATGCTGTATGACTATTTCGTTAGCTCTGATTCGCGACTTTGGGAACTCACCTTAGTGATTACAATCAGTTGTGTGAATTGAGTAAAATCTCAATATTGTACTATGAATCTATGATTTCACTAACTATGGATATTTTGGTGTAAGTCAAGATTAGTACCTAAAATGTGCCGTTCAAAATGTGTATGAAAGCAGAAATAATATAATGTAATTTCTATATTCAATAGCTACACATACATCTCCCAATTTATAGTACAAATAGGGTGAGGAAAAGGAAAGGAATCTCCTAAATTATGATAGGAGGAAATCCATCTTTTGAGTTAATGCCATGTGTGCATGAAACCCGGTTGCTGCATGTATTATGCCAAAAAATCATCTAATATCATTTCCTTTTATTTTTTCTAAAGGCATCGGCCTACTTTTGTGTGTGTGTGTGTGCTGCATTTGCAAACTTATTTCTGAAAAAAAAGGTGCTAATTGATCGATAAATTAAGAGTAAACTGACATGCTAATGAAATATTTTTACTGTAGCTCGCTGGTGTTGTTGCTGTTGAGGTAACTGGGGGCCCCACAATTAATTTTGTTCCTGGCAGAAAGGTATGCCGACCTCTCTTATAGAGAGAGATCCATTTGTCTTGTGCCACAAATATGGCAATTCATGCTTTGAAATCAATTTCTAGTCTACTTGGATTCCCTTCTATTGGCATGTTATATTAATGGCAACAATAAAAATGTTGACACTAGATATCTTATCGTTCTTTCAGGATTCAAATGTTTCTCCTAAGGAAGGGCGACTTCCAGATGCTAAAAAAGGTTTTCAAGTGAATCTCTTTAGTTTTTAACTTATTCTCCCCTGCTTCCACTGTCCTCCACATCAATGGAGAAAATATCTAAATCTGAGTATTTGCATTAGCTTTTGTTTTTCTTTATTTCCTCAGTTAAGAATTCTGAAATTTGAATTTTCTTGCCATATATATTTATCTTGCCTACTATAGATTGAATTTGCAACTCGAATAAACCACTCTATCTGTTGTTGCATTACTGTTGGTCTATAGCCATGGTTCATCATATCAGATGATTTCTAGCATTCATATTCTTCTACACAAGATGTTCAAAGATATTTTGACTTGGTGCAACTTTCGCTTGCATATATTACTTTCCGAGGGTCATTTTTCATGCTCCGCTCATGTCTTAGTTTTGAACTGATAGAATCACATTACTTGTGATACTTTAGGAAGCAGACTGCTCACTTGAAGCATTTTGAAATTATTGTGTAATTGGTCAGTACATTGAAAACTGATTTGAAGTTTGATCTCACATATTGTTTTGTATTTTGATGCTAGGTGTGCCCCATCTGAGGGATGTATTTTACCGAATGGGTTTATCTGACAAGGACATTGTGGCACTATCGGGTGGCCATACCATAGTAATCTCTATTCCTGATGTTCTTTGCTTCATACTTTAGACCATTTCCAAAGCAGGAAAAATATCTCATGAAAACCAAAAAAATCTTTTTAAATTACTATTGACTGGAAAAGAGGAGAACATAATGAAACCGATATGTATGGTTTTGCAGGGAAGGGCACATCCTGAGAGGTCAGGCTTTGATGGACCTTGGACTAAAGAGCCATTGAAATTTGACAATTCATATTTTGTGTAAGCCTTTTGTATAAATTCATCTTGTTGTTTTAATTCAATTTCATAATATTTCCATATTCTTGAAAGTTTCTCTTTTTTCTATCTTATATCAGGGAACTGCTCAAGGGGGAAAGTGAAGGGTTACTTAAACTACCAACAGATACTGCTTTGCTGGAGGATCCTGAGTTTCGGCGTTATGTTGAGCTGTATGCTAAGGTAATATGGGGTTCAACTACATGATTAGTGCAACATTATCATCCTGTTGTTATTTGCAGTTAATTCTCTGACAACCCAAGTTAGTTACTTGAATCAGTTTCATGTATGAAATGAAAATGTTTCAAAGCCCTTCTTTATTGTTTTATTTGATGAATCTAAATTTGTTGAAAGGAAAAAGGAGAAACATGTTAAGTTGTAATTTTGATTTCCCTAATTTTTTTTCTTATAAATAGGTAGTCGTCATTGTAGTTTATTTTATCATCATCCGAAATGAGAGAGAGCTTAAGCTTAGGAAAAAAAAGTTTGAGGGTGTAATTTCTCTTGTGAACTTCTTTTCATCATACTGAATTACTACAGCGACGGAAAAAACGTATATTCTCACATTGAGACAAACTTCTATAACTTGTGTGTTGTTGTGCATCTATTTTATTTTTATTTTTGGATATTTTATTGATTTTGCAAGTATAAAATTTGGGTTTCTAATTCTCAACAAAATCCACCCATGCCAAACTTTTCCAGTGGAACATATAGTGCATGTGTTTTTCATAATAAGCTCAAGCTTTTCGCTCCTGGTTAGAATATGATGATAATCCCTCGGTACATCTAGGGGTTAATTGATTTGGCTGCATGAATGTTGTGATTCGTGTGAATTTGAGGTTTAAAGAGCCAACTGCACCCTACTATTGAAGATGATGTATTTTTTCTTCAATGAACCAATTTAGGTAAAACGGTTTTATCATTTTGTACTTATTTGATAATTTGCAATTCTGGTGCTTGCAGGATGAAGATGCCTTCTTTAAAGATTATGCAGAATCACATAAGAAACTTTCGGAACTAGGGTTTACTCCTCCCTCTGGTTCGAAGGCAATTGTAAAAGATGGTACTGTACTGGCACAAAGTGCTGTTGGAGTTGCTGTTGCTGCTGCTGTGGTGATTCTGAGCTTCTTATATGAAGTCAGGAAAAAGATGAAATAAATTGAAATATCAATCATCTTTTACGCACGTGAAGCTAATTCTACATCAATCATAAAACAGAGCTCGGCTCTGCCATGGAGCACTGTAATTTGTATTCATACATGTTGAAATAACACACTGAAGCTTTACGTGAAAACTAGATGATTTAGTGGAAAATTGCATAAACTTGTTGGTATATGTTGAAAGAAATATTGTATTGCTGGGATGAAATATAGATTGGCTTATGTTTTACTACTGTGTGCTAATCGAGGAAGTTCATTTCAGATGGGAGCCTACTTTCTACAAGTTAGTTGTGTAGAAATTCCAGTCTTCTTTTCCTTTTATTTGCCTTGGAGAAATAATATATTTGATTCCGAGTTGATATTTTAGGTTATGGTTTGTTACATGTGCATAATGATTTACATACACATAACGTGTTGAGATATTATTGGATCGGAGTTTCTTTAACAAAATAAATAAATCAATAAATAAAAAAACACTTCACCACTCTCTTTTTAACACATAATTCGCATGTAAACCATTATGTAACTTTATTATATACAAGTAGTATTATTCTTTAGGTTGTCGATGATTTGAATCTTTGTTTTGCATAACATTGGTGTACAACTCAAATAATAGAGAGCATTTTTCCTGGCATTAATGGCCGGACCCTGAGGTGTCCTGAACAGGGGACTGCCCACATTCCTATATAAATTCAAATGTTGGGCCAAATCTTTATCCACCAATAATATTGACCACCTATTTTGTATACTGTAATTAAATAAAGTTGTGAGAGGTCATTTTCCATGCTATGGGTCACTTTAAACATGTAAACGTTACAACATAATTTATATATAGTTTAAAAAGTCAACCAATTGGTGAAGTTGCTTTAGGAGATTGATATGATTGAATAACTTAAGAGTATGTTTGGGAGTTATTTATAAAATTCCTAACCATTTACAAAATATCCATCATTTATCATATGGCGTGAATTTTGAGTGCTATAGAATCAATTGGCATTTAATATGGGACCATCACGTAATTATGTCCATTTCCTTTTTCTTTTGCTTTGCAAGGGAGGAGAGGGAATTAAAGCCTTGATTCATGGAGGCCTAACTAATCCCTTAATCATATCATTTAAAGTTGCAGAGTTTTGCTACATGTACATCAAGTTGACAGTTTGGTCGACATCATTTGATGTGGCAAGCATAATGACCATTGATTTTAACAACATTTATTCAAATCAATAGTCAAATTTTTTTACACAGGCGGTATCAAACTTACAGTATGTTTGTTACAAATTGTTTTGACATAAAAATCAAAAATTTTTACCCTTTTTTTCAAAACATTGGGGCCCACTATAAGAGAAAGATGTCAAAGATTGCGGCTAAATTACTGTAGAAACGATAGGAATTCTGCTTAATAATGAAAACAAACAGGGGCTTAATGTAAAAAACAATAGATCAATTCTTAAAATTGATATAAGCAAATATACCTTCCCAGGTTGCACTCATTAGCCCCGGCCCCAATCCCAATCCCAATCCCGCTCTAGGCCACTGGTTCTTCACACGTTCAATAATGATTTTTTATTCTGTCCATTCTGCTACATTCATGCTCTTAGGCCCCTATTACAACTATAATTACAAGCCCTCCAACATTTTTTAAATAGCCAGCCACCCACACTAGCTCTAGAGGCATGCAACAGAGTAATTTTTTATTATCATTATTAAAAAACAATTAAACTACTTGAACATCATGTTTCTACATCATGGCTGACATATGATGATGTGTAGAAATCGAGGTCATTTGTTATTTTAAGTGTTGTTAAAATCAATGATAAAATTGTGTATCACGTCATAAAATGTCAACCAAAATGTAAGTGTCGCAAAATTGTTCAAAAAAAAAAAATCATTTTTAGGGCAAACCGTATTTCCGTGAATCAGGATTTGACATTGCCCTCTACCTCTGCTGGATGTAATCTTAACTACAAGGACTTGCATGACATACTTTCATTCACATTAATAGCTAAGAATCACACGCACACAATTAATATAAAACAAAAGGAGATGTGAATGAAATGTGATCAATCTGGAAAGAATAAAAATCAAATTCTAAGACAAGGCAATATCCATTTCTCCAGTCTCAACACTGTAATTATGACAAGCAAAAACAACACTTGATTTCTATAAATAGTAAAATCAAAAGACAAAAAGGGAAAAATTACACAGAAAAAGGTCCAAAACATGGGGAAAAATACACAATAAACTCATTGGCCATGAGCTACCTACAATAATATAAGGCTGAGTATCACTCATATAAATCACTCGTCTAAATGGCATGCAGATATCGTTAATTGATAAGAGAAATGAGTCACATTTAAGATGTCCTATCACCTGCGTACCACCTAGGCTGATGCTACATAGCGTTATTCTGCAAGGCTCCAAATCCATGAACGAGATTTGATTTTTCCAATTTACAACGGATCTATTTGAGTAACCACAATGGGGCTCCGAACCACATGCCTTCCATCTATCCAAGAAAGTGATCCAAACACAGCACCCGAGTCATCCAATACTAGATTCTTGATATCGACTGATATTGTTACATAGTAGCTCAGTTTTCTGACATTCTCTGAAAAAGCAAGCTTTCCGGGCTTAACGATCACCTTCACCCCCTTCGGTTGCTCGACCTTCAATCTGTAAACTGAATTTGCCTCCCCAACATTTGTCACCGTCCTAAAGAATGTCTTGCTTGATACTCCAGTCGATGAGCTTGGAAACAATGCTGCGATAGACGGGTAATTCAGATTCCCTGGTAATGGCTTCCTCATTGGACAATTCACGGGCGATCGTGTGATAACCTGAATCGTCTTAGGACCATACTCAATCGCACACAAGAAGCTAACATAATCGTTGTTTGTCAAGTCATAAACAAGTCCTGGATCCATTGCTGAGTCAAGATTCAAATTTCCAGCACCAAAATCATATGGAGTGGAAGGTTTTCCAGTTGATTCATCGATCATTGGTTTGAACGAATTATCAATTGAACTCGCAGTTGTCATCATGGCTGATTTTATAGCTGCAGGGCTCCAATCAGGATGTGCAGATTTAAGCAATGCTGCAGCCCCACTTACATGAGGACAGGACATAGATGTGCCAGACAAAATATTGAACTCAGTTTTTCGAGCATCAGAATCTAAACCGGTTGGACCAACTGCATCAGTCCATGCAGCCAAGATATTCACCCCGGGTGCAATCAAATCAGGCTTCAAGATTTCTGGGTTCAGACCATTTGGCCCTCTGCCGGAAAATGAGGCCACGACAGGAGCCGGTTTGATTCCAATTACAGTGCCCCGGAAATTAATTGTTGCAGTTGCAGTTGGATTTGATGCTATATAGGCCTTTATAGCATCTCCTTCATTAGAACCAACAGCACAAGCTGGAAGCAAATGAGCATCACCCACTAGACCTTCACCATTGGAAGCACCATTAGCAAGGATCATTCCTACACCACCAGCCTTCTTAACAACCAAGCCTTTCGCAACACGAGGACTACTCCCTCGATCACAAATCACAATTTTACCTTTCACTAGACTAGGATCAATTGAATTTTCCATACAGAGTGAATCAGAGAGCACCCCTGATTTACCTGGATAAACCAGAGGATACATTTTACCGTTTAACGGGGCACCGGCATATAAAGATACACCGGAGAGTTTCCTTCCTTCGCCAAGAATTACGTCGGCTGGGAAATCCCGATCAATTGTGCCACCACCAACAGTTGTCAGCCAGGGCGCCAAGTTAGTCACTGACATTCCATTAGGCCCATCATTTCCAGCTGAAGAGGAAACAAATATACCTCTAGAAACTGCACCATATGCTCCGATAGCAATCGGATCGAGATAATATGGAGAAGAGATTCCGTCTCCGCCACCAATGGAAATGGAAATGACATCGACTCCATCATTAACAGCCGCATCAAATGCCGCCAGAATATCGGAATCAAAGCAGCCGGAATTCTTCCAGCAAACTTTATAAACAGCCAACCTTGCTTTTGGTGCCACCCCTTTAGCAATTCCAGAGGCATAGCCTTCCATGCTGGCCTTGAATGCATGCCTTCCAGCAGCGGTTGACGCCGTGTGAGTTCCATGGCCGTCAGCGTCTCTTGGGGATTTAAAGTCGATGGTTTGATTAATTCCGCCAGCAATTCCACCAAAACCAGACGAGGCTTCATGGCCTTTAGAGAAAAACCTCGCCCCAATGATTTTTCTGTTACAATTCTTAGCTGTGAATTTAACCCCAGTATTACACACTCCCTTCCAGCGTTTTGGAACAGGGCCCAGATTCAGATCCGAGAAGCTCCTGTGCTCAGGCCATATTCCCGTATCAAAAAGTCCAATGATGACATCGGACCCATAATCAGATTCTGACCAGAGGCCACGCTGGTTCCTCAGCCCAAGGAATTGCGGCGACCTAGTGGTGTGGAGCTGGCGCCGTCGGTCCTCGAATGCGGCTAGAATTGAGGGATGCTTTAGAACTGAAGCGGCTTGTGACGGAGTTAACGAGGCAGAGAAGCCATGGAAAACGGTGTCGTATACATGAAGGATGCTTGTGGGGTCGCTGAACTCGGAGGTGTACCAGTGATAATGTGTAGGAAAAATAGACGGCTTGGATTGGCTGTCTACTCTGATAATGTAAGTTTTAGCCGTTTGATCAGCTGAAATTTGGGACACAGAGAGTACGAAGAGAAACAATTGAAAAATAAGTGAAGCCATGAGAGAGAGTGGAGATGTTTAGTGAGAGAAAATGCAGTGTTGCAGGTGATATAGATATAAGAGGAGGGATTTTTGTCTTTTAAACAAAATTATTAAGAAAGAATTGCACCATTGGTCCCTTACTTTCTACAACTTGATTTACTTTGACAAAATCGATTTGCTTTTGATATACTAATTTACTTTGACGAGAAAGAGGAACCCGCAGAAAAACAACATAGAAAGAAAAATCCAAAAGAAATTGATGGTGGAGGTGCTGGACTTCGACATGGTGGGAGAATGAAAAGAAGTGAGTGAGCGATGTGACAAAATGAGGAATAATTTGATACAACTAAAGATGGTAGGGTGATAAGAAAAAAATGAGATAATAAATATCATTTTAATTAAAAATGAGGGTTCATCAGTATCTAGATAATATATATTACATGCGCTACACGTGAGTTTTGATAGACAGATAACTCGTTTGACAAGATTTTTATAAAATCAAAAGTTATTTATGAGACTAAAAAATTGCTTTTAAGTTTGTTCGAATCATTTTCTAAGAGTGTTTTATCATACTAGAATAGCCTTTAGAGTGAGCTGGCGTAGAAAGCTCTTTTACAAAAGGTAGAAATCGTGTCAAATAAACTCCTAATCCATATTGTAAGGACCGTTGCCCCGTCAAGAAAGGGAATATGGAATGAAAGTGTCAAGAAACATAGGTTTGACACCAAGTTGCTACTTGACTTATAGGTCGATCACCATTGCTACAATTTTTCCTTAATTTAGTTGTTTAAGTAAGAATTTTTAATGAAATTATTTACGTGTAGGAAATAGGGACACAAATTTTGATGAGTCAGCCCTATCTTGTGGGGAAACCTATTTTAACTTTGGACCATGACCCAATAATTAGGCAAAAAAGGCTTAGCGATGTCGTATTGCTTCTTGGAGAAGCTACACGGCATCGTTTTTTCACTTTCACTTTTTTCCTTTGAACTGTAAAGCGAAAGAGAAATTTTGTCTATAAAAGAAAAAGCATGGTCAAATTGATTGGTACGAGTCGCTTTCTTTAATATTTTGGAATTGATAGTGTGTATAAAACACATGTTGCGTAATTTTTTTAGTAAAAACGAAATCTAACCATATTCAAGAACGGATCTTGATAGATATATGTCAAGATTTATTTAATGAATTATATAATGTTACATGATACTCTATCATTTTTCAATTTAAAATACAATCACCCAATCTTTTCCATGCACATCAAATCGAGTAATTTGTTATATACATTTTTTATATACAATTAGTAAAATTCTTCAAGAACTCATTATCGAACACGGTAGAATCAACAAGACGGGCTCCACAGCAACAGAAGTCATACATACACGAATTACAGGTGACAATTACAAGAATAGTAGCGGACGATTAAGTGTGATATTTTATGTGGATTTCCATTACATAAAATTAATTGTGAATATTTTAAGAGCAATAATATAATAATGTGAATTGTAATGAGAATAATGTCAGTGGCCACTAGAAGTAGGGGAATAAATAATGGACTCATAATAATGCAACACGTATAGCATCAAATAGTGTGAATAATAAAACAGTTTTGGGCATTTCGGGTGTGTTTGAGCCATATTATTTTGGAAGAATGTATTCTAGAATAGTATATTGATGGAGAATTTGTGGTTGAAAAAGAAGGAAAAGTTATTGATGTGACGAAAAATATTATTTTATTGAAGAATGTGTGGTTGAAAATGAGTTGAAAAATGAGAATTGAAATTTTAATGTGTCATTCTGTCTCAATAGAGGTGTGACAGTCACTCTTTTTACTGGGGTGTGTTTGAGCCACATTATTTTGGAAGAATGTATTCTAGAATAGTAGATTGATAGAGAATTTGTGGTTGAAAAAGAAAGAAAAGTTATTGATGTGATTGAAAATATTATTTTATTGAAGAATGTGTGGTTGAAAATGAGTAGAAAAATGAGAATGAAAATTTTAATGTGTACCAAACAGGGTGTTCAATGTCTTGCAATCTTGAGTATTTTCGCCAATTAAATTGATTAGGTTTAGTAATACTCGATAATGTTAAGGAGGTAAAATTAAGGTATTGTTCATTATATAGTTCGATTTTATCTAATATTTATTAATTACTAAATATTTGTTGAAAGTGTTACATAACTTGCTTATTTAAGTAGAAATAACTGTACAATTTAATGATTAATGATCCTTACACGTAGCATAATGCTAGTTTCAAAAGATTACCGATCTAAACCTCACCTAAGATCAATTGAGACCCCATTATTTAGTCAAAAGAGCCTGCTTGATGAAAGAACCAGACAAATCAGCTCGAAGACTCATCGATATAGGTCATCGACCCTTGGGAGACTTCTTATAGGAACATAATCGATACCTGACATGTTCCTCATGGCGCTAGCACTGTTCAAGCTAAACAACTAAGAAGGTGATGTAACGGTCAGTGCAGGCCTAAGTATTATCATGACCCACCCCTCAAGCCTATGTGCTATCATGACCCTGTTGCAATCGAACCCACCAACCAATCAAAAGAAGAGGTGGCATGCAGCTTGAGATTGGAATACTAGTTCGACATGATTGGGATGACAAGCACAAATCCGATTGCTAAATAAAAGGATCAAGGACGAGTGGAAAGAGGAACCTAACTAAGAGAATTCTCTGTATTATTACAATAATCCTAGCAATATAGCATCCTTTCTTTACTCAAAATTTAGCACATTGCATCTATATTCACCTAAGTTGATCAAAGAATGCCATGCCATTTTTGCCATCAACAGATCTTAACATCTCGAAATTCTTTATCAAGTACATTGTGATCTGCACGAAAGACATAATGATTTGTAAACTATCTCAAATTGATACTCAATGAAATAGACATATATGCGAAGATGCGACTACCGACACCGGATTAGAAAGGTCATGTTCAAATCAAATCTTATGAATATTCTTCCCATGCCCTCTTTCATCCTTCGTATCGTTTATCATCTCGAGGCATCAAATGAACAACTAGAAACTCTAATGCATTTCTAGTAGCTTTAGCAAATACAAGGCACAACATTAATGCCAAAATTATGGGGCAAGCTCCAATTAATGCATGCATGTTTTGCTTCAACAATTAAGATTTTGCTGCATGCAATGCGAAGGCCTTGCAATTTCTCAACTTGCATCAATGCATGAACCAACCTAATCGAAACAACATTCTAATGATTCTAATTGACGCAAAGGCGTGCTTTCAATGCACAAAACGAACTAAGGGTCCGTTTGATACAACAAAATTTTCCAGGGAAGTTGGAA
>CAIGRP010075506.1:1098-21200 GCA_903798385.1 Fraxinus cuspidata | reverse complement strand
TATTCAAGTTCATGTACACTTATTTTATTTCAATATTATTCATTTAATCTAGGATATAACGCCATTTGTCTAAATGTATATAAGTTATTCTTTTTCTATATTCATTCATTCAAATTAATTAAATTTCATGTTGGTTCATGTACACACCATTTGTGTATAAATTATTATTTTTCTATATCTATTAATTGAAATTAATTAAATTTCATGTTGGTTCACTTAACGCCCAATTTGTTTAAATATATATANATGTACACACCATTTGTGTATAAATTATTATTTTTCTATATCTATTAATTGAAATTAATTAAATTTCATGTTGGTTCACTTAACGCCCAATTTGTTTAAATATATATACATTATTCTTTTTCTATATTCATTGATTCAAATTAATTAAATTCTATGTACATGAATCAATTTGATATTTCCCGTACAATTCAATTATTTATTTGCGTGCATGTTTAATAATTAATTTTCAATTAAACATATATTGAAAAACGAAAAATAAGGTAACTAAAAGTTCATCGTTCGACATCTCTAGTCTGATACCTTTGTTTTGAAAGTTCATTGAATAGAAAGGGGTGTGAGGGGCTCTTTGTAATTAAAAGTGAAAATGACAGCAAAAGGATTGGGAATTTGAGAGGGTATATATGCAAAATATTTATAAGTTGAAGGACTAGAAATTACTTTAAAATCCGCAACCAATGAAAGGGATCTTTGACTATTTAATATCTTCCTACTGTACTATAACGCGCGACAGTTACCAATTCCACCAATATTAGATTGTCAATTCCCTGCAAAATCTCCAGCAGTTGCTCTCAGGTTCTTTTCTCTACGATCCCGTCGAGTTCTTCTTTCTCCATGCATTGTATTTAATGCTTAAGTTACGCATACCATTTTCACTGAATCAATGATCGACGGTTTTATTATCTGAATTCTTTTTTTTTTTTCTTCAATATTCGAAGTTAGTATTGATTACTTGAATTGGGATCTAAGGGAGTAATTTTCAGATTTTTAATCTCACAATGGGTTTCCGTGTATTTTGCAATTTTTTATTTGGTTTGTTCTGTTTTTACTGAGCAGTAGTTTTGCTTGTGATCGGTAAATGTTTTAGTTTCTCAAAGAAAATTGCTTTATGGGTGACCCTAGAATATTTTCTTTTTCTTTTAATCCGAGTTTGGATTTGGGATCAAAGATTTTGAGAATGTCGCTTTATAAATTTTGTGTGTGTTTTTATCGAAAGAACAATCCGTAAAGGGACTATTCATCTAATCACTATTTAGAAAGGTTGAATAGGGTACAAAGCATTTGAATCTGCAAGAGCCAAGAGTGTAAGCCTCGAGGAGTTTGAGGTGTAAAGCTTGTATTAAAACAAAAAAAAAAAAAAAACAAAATAATAGCCATAAGATAATTATAGAAATGATCATCTAAAATTCATTATAAAGCATTTCAACAGAGTTAAAAGTATAATTTGGACTAAAAACTTATTGCAAACTGTTGATCACATAATATAACCACTAATCCACAACGAGAACCAAAAGTTTTAAACAACAAAGTTTGTTTTGATTTTAACTATGGTACATAAATAGATAGAAGAAAAGTACAAAAGGAAGAGAGGAGTGAAGTTACATAAAAGGCTGCAACTTCACTTCAGTATTAAGAGGGTAGAACATGCCTGGCTTTTTAAATTTCCAAAATTTTTCTTTGTTTTTTAAAATTGATTTAAAGAAAAAAGTTTAATAGTCCATCCCCGGTTCAAAACAGTGCAAAGAACCGTAAAAACATTCCAGACTGAAAAACCGAACTAAAAAGATAAGGAAAGTAAAAAAGCTCAAATGATGAAACACTAAGGAGTGCACACCTCCAGCTTCCTAAGGCATTTGCCTTGAACCATACGCCTCTTTAACTCAGGGCACGAGCTTTGAGGCTCTTAATGAATACCTTGTCATGAGGCACACCTCAAAGCATAAGCCTCAGGTGCTTTCGAAAATAATACTTTTAATTATGAAATTAATTATATTGAAGATGCAGTGTTAACTATTCGAGTATGAGATACACAAGGCAATGTATGTTCACGGCAGTTAAGGTTTGCTGTTTAAGTAAGAGCCTCTGCACTGCAATGAATCGTGTTTTATAAAATTTATCTGTGATTATGTTATCCCAAAGATTATGGTTAGAAATACGATTAAATTGTCTCTCATTCTTACTGAAGCAGGAAAATGTTGGTTTGTGATTATTTTATCATAATGATTCGATTAGAAATATAATAAAATTGTCTCTCGTCCATGTTGCAGCAGGAAAAATGTTGGACAATGGCTTTGATGCAGGACACATGTTGGACAGCGGTTTTGACAATAGAGAAGAAGAATCTTCTAATTGCAGTGGTGATGAGGTAGGCCACAGGCTCACAGAGTTTCCCTTTTTCTCTTTTTATATTTAGCATGCTCTTTGTCCACCCTCCTCTTGTGAATTATTGGGGCGAGATCATAGCTTCTTTTTCTCATAAAATCAGTGAAGTATATAAATCAAATTGGAGGAAACATAACCTTCGCTCATCTAGTGAACCGTGATAATGTGACTTCGGCGAAAGTGTAGCCAAGCCTCTCTTCTCTATATTTCTGTTTGAAGAACTAGGGACGCTAAATAAAGCTATTTTTTTAGACTGTCTCTCGTTAAACCATTTTCTAAAAGAAATATTGATTGTGAACTTAAAATAATCCCTTGAAATGTTGCCAAAGTCCAATAAATTTGTTTCGCTGTCATGAAGGTTCTTTAGCATGACTAGGATGCTCATCAACCATGACTTCCACACCTTACACGTTGAAGGTCGTGAAATTGGTTTGTATATGGTTTTTCTAATCAAAATGTATTTGTGCCTTGGTGTCAGATGAATTACCATATCCCAGTGCTTTTAAATGCCGTGTATATTTTAACTGAGTTTTTCGTCTTTTTTCTGATTATTTATTTGACCGGTTTCCAAATTTTGAAATAAGTTTCACAATGCTCCAACAAATTGAGACTCAATTATGAGAATTTTGTATGCTACACATGACCTGTGCCATGACTTGCTCTGATCTGTCTAACAGCCTTGTGCTCAGGATTGAAGAAATCTTCAATACGTTCAAATTGCATCTGAAGCGTATTAGCGAATGCTGTAGGATTTATAAACATTTCTGTGTTATCTGTTTTTCGCATTGAAGGTTGTCTACACACTTTGCTGTAGCCCCTTGTATATCTGTCCTGGCCATTTTCATTTGCCTTTTTTATGTTCTTTGTTTTTGTTTATTTGAATCCTGTCTATTTTTTAAGCAGTTTTTATTTTTGACTTATGATGAACTTGTGGTTTGAAGAATACCGACTAGACGAACTAAGTTACTTCTTTGATGCCTGATTATAAATCAGATTGTTCGGTTGTTGCATTAACCTGTTGCATGGCTCTACCGAATACTGTTTCTTTCTCTTTTGTTTTGTTATTTTCCTTCTCATTGTGATTTTTCCAGGTCAAAGTTGATCCCAGTAGGCCTCCATCCCTAGCTTGGAAACGAAAACTTAATAACGAGGAGCATAACCTTTCTGAATTTGGTCTGACTTTAAGAGAAAAAATCACTCTGGTATTCTTCTGAACTTTAATACTGCTATTGCCCCTGGAGGCTGTGGCCCTGTCTCCACAGTTTCTTTTTATTAATAGAAGTCTTTGTGCCAAGAAGTATGGAGTTGAACATTGTTCAAGCTTGATTTGAGCTCAGCAGTTTAAGAACTATATGATGTCTCTTCATCCTTTTTCAGTTGAACCAAACAAGAAATATTGTATGTGAACTGTGAACCAAATATCCCTCTTTACAGTTTGAAGTTTTCTCTTCTTCGGAATTTTCTCCATCTGAAATTTAATATTATTACATGTTAGCATCAAGGTTCTGTCTCCAAAATATTGCCCAAACTTCTCTTGGATTTGTCCTACTATGTTTACTTGGTGAACAACTTAAATAGTTGCGGAACATGGAAATGAACAAGATTGTTGCCTTTAGTGGTCCCGCAGTTAACAGTCCAATATTCATTCTCTATAGTTCTGAGTTTTTATCCTGCATATCTGTTCCTGTAATGGCTTCTTTTCGGTTCTCCATAGGCTCCAATAGGTTATAGGCTGTGGCGGTATCTCAGAGAGGAAAAAATCAGAGGAAAGGTAAATTCTCCTCTATTATAGAATTTAAACTAGAATTGGCAGATCCGTTGGTAAGAGCATCTTTCTCCTGTTCTTGCAGAACTGTTTTCTAGATCCTTTTACGAAGCGCCATACAACATCTTGCCTTGGGATTCCAATAGGTGGTATTGGGTATGTATGCTTTACTCTCTCTTTCTAAAGGATTCATTCAAGATTCAGCAAAAGGCAGCAACAATACAGAATCTGACTAGTTTTTCTGTTGGATGACATAATCCATATTAGAACTTCATGGATCAACAACTTTCCAGTTATTTTTCCAAATAAACTACTAAGATGTGGTATATGCGACCTTGTTTAATCACTTCTGGTATCTTTTTGAAGTGCAATATAGGGATTTTTTTCCTCCCAAATTCGTATCTTGGACAGTTTTTTGCCCTTGTGGCAGAATTCTGAAATATA
This sequence comes from Fraxinus cuspidata, assembly GCA_903798385.1. Lineage (NCBI taxonomy): Eukaryota > Viridiplantae > Streptophyta > Magnoliopsida > Lamiales > Oleaceae > Fraxinus > Fraxinus cuspidata. Next base: position 16,585 of record CAIGRP010075506.1, on the reverse strand, counting down.
TTTTCTTATGTTGATCCTTCTCCTCATGAAGAAGTAAAACAAGATTATATAAGAAAGCACAAATTTGAGTCATTGTTTTGAAGAGCTGTCATTCTTATACTCTTTTTCCCTTCAAATTGAAGCAAAAAGCACACATGTTTCTCTACCAATGCATGGTATTCATCTGCGTATCTGTGGACAATTTTCCAAGAATAACCTGCAATGTGTAACGATGGTTCCTTATGAAATATCATTGATATTCAATTTAATTGTGTTACCGAAACTGATATATGTGTATATGATTGGAGACAATTTTCAGAGCGGGAAGCATCGGGAGAAGTTTAAAAGGCGAATTTATGCGTTGGCAACTATTCCCTAGAATATGTGAAGAAAAACCAGTCTTGGCAAACCAATTTTCTGTAAGTTGACCTAGTTCTAAAGATGTTTCCAATTATATTTGTTACATTTTGACAAGTTTTTTACAAGCATACCACCATTGATGCGATAATGTGAATCCATTAGTAACATCTAGTGAAACACTGCTACTCTATGAACTGTGACTGTGAGTACCACATTATCTTTACATAAACATAACGTGAAAAATTCAATAATCAGTAATATGTCATTGAAATGGTGTGGTTGACAAAAGATAGTTTTACGTTGCATTTCTATTGCTAAGTTTTATTTACTAATGATTGCACTATACTGTTTCTCCAAACTTGCAGATATTTGTTTCACGTCCAAAAGGGGAAAAGTATTCTAGTGTGCTATGCCCAAAGAATCTGGAAGTGTTAAAGTAGGAATGTACTTTTATTTTGTTTTTCCAGATAACTTGATATGTGAAATTAATAATGCTTTCGAGTGCCCCCCCCCTCTGTAAGCAAATTATTGTGTGAAAGAATCAACGTGTAAATTTCTCTGAAATAATGTGGATAAACAGTGATAGTTCAGCTTCTGGGATAGGATCTTGGGACTGGAATCTGGGTGGACAAAGTTCCACATACCATGCATTATTCCCAAGGGCTTGGACTGTATATGATGGTAATCTTGTGATTTGCTGATACATTCACAGTTTATGTCCCATATCATAGATTTCTAGCATCACATTTTTTCTTTAATGCAGGAGAACCTGATCCAGCACTTAAAATAGTATGTCGTCAAATTTCTCCTGTTATTCCCCATAATTACAAAGAGAGCAGCTTCCCCGTGGCAGTATTTACTTACACGGTACGAAACTTCGCAAAACTTCAAACACCCCCCACCCCACTTCCCCAGCACGCTCAGAGAAAGGCATTGTATAACATTTTTATGAAAAAATCTACTATGATTGTCTTCAGTTGTCTAATTTGGCAAAGACAGCCGCAGATGTCACTTTGCTTTTCACATGGGCGGTATGTACTCTTTTTAAAGTTGGTTCCAATGATTCTTGAAAGAATTAACATTTCAACTTACCATTTCTTTCCATGTACAGTAATTCTCTCGTCATTTTAATTTCGTGGTTAGCGTGCTGTCCACAAAATATTTCTGACAATTGTTCTTCTTCTAGAATTCTGTTGGTGGGGATTCTGGATTTTCTGGTAACCATTTCAACTCAACATTTCGGTAAGGTTGCAGTTATCACCTTCAAATATTGTAATTTGATTGTTTGTTTCAGATGTCAGTTAACTAATTCCACGGTACTTAAGAGGAGAAGCTTTTCCAAAGTTGCAGCTTTATCAATACAAAATTGTTATTTTAATAATTCTTGTCAGTTTTTTTATTAACTTACATTATCTAGTCTGATCTAGAATAAAAATGTTTTGCTAGCATGGAGGATGGCCTTCGTGGAGTTCTCTTGCACCATATGTATGTTCTTATTCTTTTTGGAGAAGCAAAATATTTAGACTTGTAAATTGTATGGTTCCAATAATTGTGATATATCTCCCCTGTTGTTCTCTAATTCCTTTTGCAGGACTGCAAATGGACAGCCCTCAGTAACGTTTGCAATTGCAGCAGAAGAAACCGATGTAGTTCGTGTTAGTGAGTGCCCCTGTTTTATAATATCTGGAAACTCCCAGGGCAACTCTGCAAGAGAAATGTGGCATGAAATAAAAGAGGTAGGAATACGTGCTTTCATACTTGTCATGGATTCTGTTGTTGGGTTCATGCACATCAATCTGCTGGTCTTCCTGACTTCCTTGTCGTTTTCAACTAAATGTTATCCTCTTCTCGAGTTTTTCAATGCATTTTTCTGATTTAAACGCTGACCTATTTAATTTGATATAGTTTTATGTAAAATACAACGTAGCACTAGGTTTTCATTTATTTGTATACCCTTTCTTTCTCCCCAGTTGCTATTTATATCATTGACATAGTTATTTATATTAGCATGGATCCTTTGACCGCCTGAATTCTGAAGAAATGTCAGTCCCCTCTGAACCGGGTTCACTCATTGGAGCGGCCATTGCATGTTCTCTGACTATTCCAGCAGATACGGTTCAAACAGTTTCATTTTCCTTGGCATGGGCCTGCCCAGAAATAAGCTTTCTGGGTGGAAGAATTTATCACAGGCCAGTACCCTATTGCCTGTTCATCCAATTTACATACTAGGATGCTGCTTTCCATTGCCTGAATAAATTCACTTCTTGATCAGGAGATACACCAAATTCTACGGTACACTTGGTAACTCGGCATCAAAAATTGCACATGATGCTATTCGTGGTAATGTCTCGACTGGAGCTCAAAATTTATCACGTTCCTTAAATACATGCATGTTCCTGTGTCTCAGTCACGCAAATGTATTTAAATTCGTCTCCTTTTGTTCATGATCAATGTATTTATGGAAGATTCTTTCTTAATATACATTTCAGAAACTTTTATTTGAAACCTTATGTTTTTATATTTTTATATTTTGTGTTCTTTTATTGAAACTTAGAGCATCACAACTGGGAATCACAAATTGAAGCATGGCAAAGACCTATTCTTGAAGACAAGGGACTTCCTGAATGGTAACTGTTGAAGATTAAATTTACTTAGACAAATGTGTCCCATTTTCTAACAACTTGAGCTTTTAGAAGAAATGGTTCAACATGGTATACTGAGTTCAAGTCTCTCCATCATCTATTTATGAAAATTGTACACGTGTCAAGCCTTTGGATAAAAAATATAAAGTAAATAAAAACCTGAGAGGCATGCGGAGGGGATTGTTCAAGATAGGATTTCAATAAATAAATTTATCACCTCTCTAAAAGCTTAGGATTTTAGACGAGGCAGTTCAACAATAAGCTTTCATTTTATTATGCTGACTGCTCGAGTATAAAATTCATACTTGCACGCGGTCTGCTGCAGGTACCCACCCACTCTTTTCAATGAGCTTTACTACCTTAATTCGGGGGGAACAATATGGACAGGTATGTCGCAAAAGGAAATTTATGTCCTAAGGGTGATAGGATTAAGCTAATTCTTTGTTTGTTGTTTCTTTTCCCATTCTAGATGGATCTCCACCAATACATAGTATATCACATATTGGAGAAAGAAAGTTTTCCCTTGACAGATCCAATTCTTGTATTAGAATTAAAAACAATCCATTCCAGCAAAATGACACTGCTATTGAGATTCTTGAAAGGATGGCTTCAACACTTGAGGAGATTCAGACTCCCATATCAACGCCTTCTGCATTGGGAACGAAGCTACTGCAGAAAGGAGAGGAAAATGTGGGTCAATATCTCTATCTTGAAGGGATTGAATATCACATGTGTAACACATATGATGTCCATTTCTATGCATCATTTGCCTTGATTATGTTATTCCCAAAACTCGAACTTAGCATACAAAGAGACTTTGCAGCCGCGGTTATGATGCATGATCCCAGTAAGATGCCACTTCTACAAGATGGAACATATGTCCAGAGAAAGGTTCTTGGTGCCGTTCCTCACGATATTGGAATGAATGATCCGTGGTTTCAAGTAAATTTCTATAATATTCACAATACAGATAGGTGGAAAGACTTGAATCCAAAATTTGTGCTACAAGTTTACAGAGATGTGGTTGCCACTGGGGATAAAAACTTTGCAAAAGCCGTATGGCCATCTGTTTATGTTGCAATGGCGTATATGGACCAGTTTGATAAAGATGGGGATGGAATGATAGAAAATGAAGGGTTTCCAGACCAGACGTATGATACATGGTCTGTATCTGGTGTGAGTGCATATTGTGGTGGGCTGTGGGTTGCAGCCTTGCAGGCTACTTCAGCCCTTGCTCGTGAAGTTGGAGATACGGAATCTGAGGATTATTTTTGGTTTAAGTTTTTGAAAGCAAAAAAGGTGTATGATGTAAAGTTATGGAATGGCTCTTATTTTAACTACGATAATAGTGGTAGTTCTACAAGCTCATCCATTCAAGCTGATCAATTGGCTGGACAATGGTACGTAGCAAAAGTAGCAGGTTGATTTAGTTCTCTTAAATCTAAAGAAAAAATGGTGAACTTTTCTTGTTGTTTGGGCTTACTATAAGCATGTACAGTTGGAAGGTATGAAAGATCTTTCCTTTTTTATGACAATCACTTATTTAAGAAACTATTTTGTAGGTATGCTCGAGCTTGTGGCCTTTTTCCCATTGTAGATGAAGAAAAAGCAAAAATGGCACTCGAAAAGGTTTATGATTTCAATGTGTTGAAGACAAAGGATGGGAGGCGAGGGGCAGCAAATGGGATGCTGCCCAGTGGGGAACCCGATACATGTACCATGCAATCGAGGGAAATATGGAGCGGGGTTACATATGCTGTTGCCGCAGCCATGATTCATGAAAACATGGTAGAAACGGCATTTAACACTGCAGTTGGCATATACGAGGTTGCTTGGTCTGAAGAAGGTCAAGGGTGAGTTTGATTTTGAATTTGTTCTGTTCTCAAGGTTGATAGTTCTCCAAACATTGATGAACATCTAGTGTTGAACTTAAAATATCAGATAAAACACTCTGGTAGTCGCTGAGCATTTAGCGAAGTTTCATGTTAGTTATTGAACTTCATTTTATTGCGAGTTGCTCACTGGACTTGTGGAAGTGGCATGCTTTTATCTATAATTGAGACTTTAGGGAACAAATATGTCACAATTCTTTGATAACGGGATTCTTATTGAACTACTATTGGTGCTTTTGCAGCTATGGTTTCCAGACACCGGAGGCCTGGAACTTAGATGGGCACTATAGATCTCTTTGTTACATGCGGCCACTGGCAATATGGGCTATGCAATGGGCACTGACACAGCCAAAGATCTCTAAGCAGAAGACGAAGCCAGAAATCAAGGAAGATTCCTTGCTTAGGCAACATGACGGATTTTCAAGAGTGGCCCGTCTACTAAAGTTGTCAGATGAAGTTGATTCCAGGAGTGTTTTCCAGGTTATATTTGATTATACCTGTAAAAGGATGTTAGAATGAAACAAAGGTTCTTTTGAAGGATCCACATTTGATTATCACAGGAGAAGCACATATGAATGAGTGCATTCTTGATTTTGAGGTATTTGTCATTATAAACTTCATAATAAACATTGATATTATTGATGATAGCAGTTCAAAAAATGTTTGGAAATCTTGCTATTCTTTTTGTTTTTTCATTCCATGATTTTATATGAGCAATTATGCAAGTAGGCACTGTCTATTGGCCAATAGTATATGCTTTACAACACACTTGAATGAATGACTGCCTTTTACAAGTACAAAATGAAAGAGAGAGATGCAAAAATAATATCCTTTTTGAATACACACTGAATCGAACCTGTTATATTTCAATGCACAAAAAATTGGAATCATATCGATGAGTAAAGATTTATAATCATCTTGATCAAGTCTAGACAGTATCGACATAAAGTTGTCTTCCACAAAATATCCGAGGAAAAGATAGTTTTCTAGCCCACAACTAACCCCAAGAACCAAGTTTAACACTGCACCAAGTTTCTCAAATATTAGAGATCCATAAAGAACATAATACATTTGGCATTCAAGTATATCTCCATTTCAAATCGCAACCTGTTCGATGGTCTTTCTCTGCATCAACTTTAGAACTCCTTGGAGCCTTTCTACTCGTCAACTTTACACTAGCATATCCATATTTTGGCATCCACCGATCCACATTATGCTTGCACAAAATTGTTCTCAGTTCTATTCTCTGCATTTTCCTTCCTGTACGCTTGTAACCTCTCTTTCAACTTTTTGCTCTCTTCAAAATTCGCCTTCCGCTTCACAGCTTTCTGCATGAGGAAATTTTTTCGTCACGGTGGATTGGGATGGCAATTTCTTCATGGTATTTATCAGAGTTAAACCAAATTTGAAGTGAACAGATATCTTGACTAAGAAACTTACTTCCTGCCGGAAACACTTATCAAGCTTTATTTTCAGCTCAGTGCAGTCACCAAAAAATTTACCAATAGGATGCTCCATATGGCAATTTTGGAACAGTTCAATAATCTGCACCAAGCAGTCACATAAATTAGCCATTGTTTAGTCCCATTATTTCCAAAATACATTTTTTTCTCTCTTATTTTCAACCACATTCTTTAATAAAATAATATTAAACGCAAATCCAAAACTTTTTCTTATTTTTTAACCACACATTCTCCCTCAAAATACCATTCCAAAATGCATTTTGGACAAAAAAATGGAGCTCAAACAAGTGTGTGCAGGCTTATCACTGTGCTAAACAAAGAGAAAAGGTAAAAAGAATCGATAACATTCTTGCTATCCTACACTGGGGGGAGCATAATCCAACCACCTTTTATCACCGAATTTGATGGCATGTTTGATAGGAGGATTAGATAAGACAGTATTGTGAAAGAAAATGAATTTAAAATCATGCAAATATGCTATTTAATCCTATTTAGTACTGTGTACCAACATACACGGAATGTACGAGAAAAAAAAAAAATTTTATGGTCAAATGCTTCTGCCAGTGACCATAAGGTTGTGGATATGTATACAAGCAACGGCTCGTACATATAATGCCAAAGTGCTAGGCAATGGAGGTGTAGTTCTTTCCTCACAAATCCATTGAACCAACAAATATCAAACTAGGTAATAAAAATACAGTCTCTCAACATGTTCAGTATAGAGAATACTTGTAATGGTTCCCATTGGGGTGTATGGGCACCTAAATCCCACATCGAAAGTTTAAGCTTCCTTTGTGTGGTTTATATTTGCTTGAGCCCTCCAATCTCAATAGCTAGCTTTTAAGTCAGGTTCTCCCAATTGAGATATGTGACAATGGTATTAGAGCGGGCATCATGTCTTTTGGTCTCGGTTTTCACTTAGGGTGTATAAGCACCTGCTCGACGTGGACGTCGAGTCGGAAGCGTGGTGGTTTGTCATGGTTCCAATTGAGGTGTATGGACACCTAAATCCCACATCGGAAGTTTAAGTTTCCTTTGTGTAGTTTATATTGGTTTGGACTCTCCAATCTCAATAACTAGCTTTTGAGGTCTGGTTCTCCCGATTGAGATACGGTGTTGTACTTGCATCATAAAACTCTCATAACGAAACAGCAACAAAAATGGACATTGTTTAATGCCATGAATGCAAATACACACTTTGTAAAATTTCAAGAAAATATACGTTGTTTCGACTGATCATGAAAATTGAAGAAAATCAAACATGCTCGCACATCCTATAACAATGTAAATTCATATAATATCTGGCCAAGGTTGCAGAAATGTACAACAATTCATAGGGAAGATGTAATCAATTATAAGAACCTCGCATGCATAAACAAATTAAATCAAGGTAAATACAAGAGAAGCACCAACATGGAGAACCTTACTTCAGCACATATTGGATGCCTATGTATTGTTAGAGGAGGATGCATCTTCTTATTTCCTACGTATTCAAACCTTACAGGTACACTGCAAAAAATTAAACAGAAAAAAAAAATCAGTATATTTTCAATTTATGTTCCCTGTCCCTTAAATCCACTTTCCAACAATGAAATACCTTGAATTTTTAATTTCAAATAACACTCAAGAGTTTGGATCAACATATCTCAATTTACCTTCAAAGTTTCGATTTGAGGGGAAAAGAAAAAAGCTATATGACATTAAGATCCCTGACGGGGGTGGAGTCACCTGGGTTCTTTATTCTAAGGCAAGGAGAAAACCATAAACAACGGCCTAAAAAATTCAAGAGAAATTTTGTCGAAAAAATAACTGTTGCTAGAGGAAGATTAATAATTTCGGAAAAAATATACAAATTATAAAGAGTTGAGTTGAAATTATATCATTCATAACGATCAGAATGAGTGCGATTTCAACATATAAAGCCGGTTTTTACACTAATAAAGATCCGACACTACCTTCCAGCTTTGTTGATGAAGAAATAAGGAAGAAAACCTTAGCCGTTTGTCCCCTTCGCTCTATGAATAAAAACAGGCATTTCTAATCCATTTTTCAGATGGGCCTCGATCGAGTAATAAATAAAAAATTAGATCAGTCAAATATTTAATTAATTTACTTAACAATTCATTTTTTTACATTTCTATTTTATTCTCAAACTTATGGTAATTTAAACGCGATAAAAAAGTGATTAAGAAACCAATGTTTAAGAATTTAATTAATTCAAAATTTTCATAATTTTTATTTATTTATTTTATTGCATTTCGGAAACTATTTTCAAAATTATGGTAATTTAAACGATATGTTATTTTTTTTATTGCAGTTTGTACTAATAAAAAACTATCATTATCCTTCCATTTACATAGTCAAAGGTTCCAAAATTTGTGATCACGACTTTGTAATATAGATGCGATACGACTTATACGAGCCATTATTATTTTATAAAAATTCCTTCCAATGTCAGAATAACCATATTTGACAATCATTTATTTCAACATACACACATGAAGTTGCCACAATTTTGTGAAATAACAGTAACAACAAAGGTTACATATGATCACATGGTAGGAGTCACGTGCCCCCACAACAAAGGTTACAATGTTACTTCACTATATCTCCTAACTACTGAAATATCTATCCATAATTTGTATGTAATTCAACTGCTATTGTTGTCAACTATTTTTTTTTTTTTTAAAAGAGAACAATTAGTTTGCAATTTGTAGGGATATATTTAAAAGAAATTAATTATATTCATATATTCACCTATTAGTTTTCATTTGAATTTTCTTTACAAGTTGGTTTTAAGGTAAATTTTGTTCAAAATGAGAATTATAATTAGTAGCAGAGCAGCATAGAATACCTTGTTGGGCGACCTTGTCTAGAGTAATCGAGTTAGAAAAATGGGCCATTGCAGGCACCGATTATAGAAATATATACGAAAAATAAGGAATTGTATTTCACGTTGCGCGACAACGAGTGGGGTGGGTGGGGGAGTCATTTCCATCCCGTTCCATCGAAAATTTTTGAGGAGTGGGACAGGAACTTTATTCTGGGCTGCAATTGTCGGCCCCATTTTGAAGTGGGCCAATGTGGAGTGAGTCGGGATGAAGAACATTTGGATCCGTTTAATATTCTCTAAAGTCTAATCTAACAGTTCAGGTGCAATATTACGGTAATAGCACCATTTTTCGTATAATCAAAAAAATGAAAATAGCGAGAAAAAGATAAATAAATGAAAATAAAACCTCGTATCGTCCTTTTCTTCTCCCCTCTGAAGTAGGGTTTTTGATCTATACATACACACATCGTGTCTCTGTGTATCTATAGCTATACCTACCGCCATGACTATCTGTCGCTTCCTTATCCGTTCCCTCCGCCGATACTCCACCACCAATTATCTCCAAACACCCATTTCTGCCACCACCACATCCACCGCCGCCGAGGTCCTTAACCCTAACTTTGATTCTCAACACACAACTACCAATGGCTTCCAATCTCCCAACTCTGGCTTTACCACTGCCACCGGACCTCTCAGTCACAACCTTCCTTCTTCTCCTACTCCATCCACTCCATATCGCCCCTACAGCTTCTCCTCCGCCGAGGAAGCGGCGGCTGAACGTCGCCGACGAAAGCGCCGCCTCCGCATCGAGCCCCCTCTCTATGCACTCCGCCCTAATCCCGCTTCCCACTCATCTCACATCAACAACCCTGACAAGCCTCGCCTCCCAGACTCCACCTCTGCTCTCGTCGGCCCCCGTCTTAATCTCCACAACCGCGTCCAATCGCTTATCCGCGCTGGAGACCTCGACTCTGCGTCCTACGTCGCCCGTCAGTCCGTCTTCCAATCGATCCGCCCTACAGTCTTTACTTGCAATGCCATCATTGCTGCCATGTACCGCGCCAGGCGATACCAGGATGCCAAAGCCCTCTTTCAGTACTTCTTCAACCAGTTCAATATCATCCCCAATATTGTCTCCTACAATAATCTCATTGTCTCCCACTGTGAGTCCAATGAAGTAGACGACGCCTTGAAGGTTTACAATCACATCCTCGAGAACGCTCCCTATAGCCCTTCGGCAGTCACTTATCGCCATCTCACAAAGGGTCTCATTGATGCTGGAAGAATTGATGACGCAGCAAATTTGCTCAAAGAAATGTTACATAAAGGTCATGGTGCAGATTCTTTGGTTTTTAATAATCTGATTCTTGGGTTTTTGAATTTGGGCAATTTGGAAAAGGCAAATGAGTTGTTTGATGAGCTGAAGGGACGGTGCACTGTTTATGATGGAGTTGTGAATGCGACCTTCATGGATTGGTTTTTCAATCAGGGTAAGCCAAAGGAGGCAATGGAATCCTACAGGGATTTGATGGGTAAAAATTATAGGATGGTGCCTGCAACTCGGAATGTGCTTCTGGAGACATTGTTGAGACACGGTGAAAAGCAAGAAGCTTGGAAATTGTTCCACGACATGTTGGATGATCACACCCCGCCCACATTCCAGGCTGTGAATTCAGACACTGTCAATATGATGGTCAACGAGTGCTTTAAGGAAGGGAAGATCACTGAGGCTATCGACGCATTCAAGAGGACTGGGAAGGCCGAAAAATCAAAGCCTTTTATGATGGATGTGGGAGGATTTAATAATATGATTACGAGGTTATGTGAACTTGGGATGATGGAGGAAGCAGAGCAGTATTATCAAGCTTTGTGCAACAAGTCATTGGCTCCAGATGTGAATACTTACAGGACTCTGATTGATGCATATATTAATGTGGACAATATAGAGAATATGTTGGAGAAGTATTCAAAAATGGTCGAGGCTGGTTTGAGGGTTATTCCAGCTTATGCAAATAGGTGGTTCAGGTTCATGATTGAGAAGGGTAAGGTTCTTGACTGTGTATCAATTTTGTCGAAAATGAGTGATAAAGAACCAAGACCTGATGTTACAACCTATGATATCATAATTAGGGGGCTCATTGAGAGTGACAATTATGATGCCGCTGCCAATTTGCTAAGTCAGATGATGAACTATGGTGTTGGTACCACTGTTACCCTTAAGGAATTTGTGTTGGATGTGTTTACGAAACAAGGGCGACAGGCAGAGATTGAGAACATTTTGTATAGGTCTCGAAACCCTTTTCCCGCCCACAGACCTTATACAGGACCAAGAGGTCCCCCAGGGATAGAATGGGCACCTCAAATGCCACAACAGGGAGGAAGACACACTGCAATGCCGTGGCAGACAGAATTTTACCCACAAACACAACACACTTCTCAAATGACACAAGCACCTCAAATGACTGGACAGTCAGCACATGTACATCCAAGGTCAGAACAGGAGGCAGAGTTTGGTCGTGTGGCTGGACAAAATGCTGCTTAGATTATGGGTAATGATGAAGAGTAATGCTATTTGCAGTCGCTAACTACCACAAACGTCTTAAGTGACATACATGTGGTGATTACTGATTTGATACATTATGGTAATTTTTTATTGTGTTATGCATTAGTCTGCGACTATAAATAGCATTATTCAACTATGAATGGTTAGCTTTGAATGAGTTCAGTCATATCTGGACTACATGTGGCTAAATTATAGGTAGACCAATAAATGATAAAGTGTTTTTGAATTGTTTCACATTATCTTCTCAAAATGCAATTGGGGCATTAGAAGATATATGTTGTTGTACACTTCGAACATCAATTTTTTACTCTGAACCTAGGTGAAAATTTACTTTTGAGTACAAGGAGGAAAATTTGTACGAAACTTGATTGTATTAGGGTGTTACTGGCATGATTTGTATGTTCGACTCCATACATATGCATTGCATTGATGATACGTATAATTCAGACAGTTCTAGAATTAATTAAGGTCTTGCAGATAAAAAAATTAGTCACCTTATACATAAAAACAAATGTGAAATTTCTTTAGGGAAAATGTTAAAAGATATTGGAGGAAACATTGGTAAGCAGGGTACCTCTCTCTTAAAAAAATTTGTGGTGGACCTCAGAATTCCCAGCAGTTATTGCTTGTTGTTTGCTCTGGTTATTAAGCTCGGATAAAACTCAAAAAGAAGTTAGCACCCTGATCATTCCGCCAGGTTTCTAAGAAATGTTACCGATTCCGGGTTTGAGTTCTTGCCTAGATTAACTTCTATTGTTCTCTTTGGATCTTGAATTTTGTTAACTGAACTCATAAGAAAATACAAGCTATAGCTTGTAAAGCCCAGGCACGAGATATTAAAATGCATCACAACTCCTCGACTCCATTGAACACTGAATCATGGAGTACACACCACTAATGATAATGCCATTACTCCATAATCCATATAGCCAGTGGCGTGATCTTCTAGTGAGCTTTCCCGGGCCTTTGGAATTTGATGCACGTTGGGGGCATTAACGTTAACGTTTTCGGGCCTCCCTTTGTACAAACCCAAAAAAAAAAATGGAAAAGATTTCGACTATTAGTCGAGAAAGGATTACATTAGAAGAACAACACCATACTAATCGTTCACTTGTGAATATTATCAAATTCTTTCTTCGTTGTTAACTCTCACTGCAAAGTACAAACACACCATATCCATACGCCACACAAGAAGAGACCAGCACGTTTAGCTCCTAAGATGTTGCTCCTGAGGGCTAAAAATTGATTAGTCTACATTTTTGGGACCCAAAATTCTCCTGTATGCTGTACACACTACTACAAAAATCACATAAACAAAATTGTAAAAAGTCGAGCTCTACCAAAATCAAGCAATTGCAAGAAAATGGTGGGAAAATAGTAAACCCTCGTTTCTTCATAATTAAAATTTTCAAAATCCCATTATTTTTGAGGTGAGATTCAGTAAAGGCTGTAAAGTACTTGGGTCAAACTTTCTAGCAAAGAGGTAGCAAATAGGCGTGTTTCCAGAATTGTAAGAACACAATGTGCCATTTTTCCTAATTGACTGCATGAAACTTTCTGTTATATCCCCAGCAATGAAGGTAGCCGGGTGTGGACCTCCTAATGACCAATCAACGTATGTCACTGTACGGTTAGCATTAAGCGAACCAAAGAACATGCGCAGATAGGTCGGAATAAAATGTTCGTCGGGATAGCATGAAGGCCTACAGTACTTCTTGAAGAGCGTGTAGTATTTGGTGTCCGCTATTATTTTGACAGCCAGAGCACGATTAAGCTCGAACCATTGAGACCCTTTCCTCCAATCAACTAGTCTAATATAGGGTCGCATGTTCCGACTGTAGCGACCACGCCCGTAACGAGAAGGGTCGTCGTAAGACTCGACAAAACTATGTGTGGATCCAGTCAGATACTTGTAGATGGTGGGGAAATTGTAAATAGGAATACAGCTCTCCGACAGAAGAACAAATCGCTCGTTCGAGAAGTCAAGAAGAGCATTGGCTAAAAGTCGTTTCTCTGCATCAACCAGTGACACAGATCCCCATTCAACACGCTGCAAACGTGGAAAAACAAAAGTGAAAATTATTTCCAGAATAGCAATTGCACGAAAAACTATATTGGTTTTAGCACTGATTATACAATATACACTAAGGATGACAAAGCTATAGCAACAGATAACAAAGGTATTACAGCTTTACTTTAAATGTTTCTTTTAAGATATGTGCAAAGGTACGAAAGATTCAATCAATAAAAACTTTATATCAAAATTTGGTGAATTAACACATTTACAAACGACTTTAGATACTTGTTCGTGTCAAGGGTTCACTACAACATAGTTGCTCACATCATAAAATTAGAAGGGATTTGGAACTACACTGAACTCTGTATAAAAAGTGGAACTTAAATTGATATATTATCCGTACCTATAATAACATCTTCTCACCCAGGGTTAACCACCCCATTGCTAGATTGAATTAATTGAATTGGTCAATTGTGATGGAAAGTGCATGTTACGCGCCTGCATCTAAGACTAACATGGTATACCACCCAACTGCAAATTGAAAAATATCACAAGACTGGCGAGCAAAGGAAATTTGGTATATTAATAAATCATGGAACAGAAGTTGAAATAAGTCTTCCGATGCATCTTAAGGTAGAGCCTCCACAGAAGGAAATTTTCTTAATACACTCAACATATTTGCTTGCACACACATTTCGTAAAGGTCCAACATCTTGCTAAATATCACATCAAATAATAATGTCCTTTTGCAAAATTGAAAGAGTAAGAGAAAAAGATCATTTCCTCTGTCAAAGTTCTGATGCACTTAACTCGAGTAGATGAAATATTGCTATGTTTTTTTATCATCAAGCTTAAGAGTTCTATTATCTGAGTGTCTCGGCAGTAGCAAATAATTATTATCTCAGTAACAGCAGGCTTGGTCATGGTGAACCAAAATTACCAGGTCAGCTAAGAAATACTGGAAGTTCATTAGCCTTATGGGCTCTATCTCCATTCAGTTTGAGGGTGATAGTGAGGATGGGGAATGTGCAAACAGTTAGTCTTGAGGGGAACAGGTGGAAAGGAGAATATATATTTAAGAAATGCTCCATATTGATCGTTACCTTCCTTCCCTTACCTTCAACCGACTTCTCCTCTGCCCGTCTTTTCATATCCCTAATCCCATTATTGAATTTTTTCAAATTTCATTTCTCCTAGATGTGTCTATCCTCATTCTTTTCTCATTTAAGTCGGGACCTGAAAAACCAGATCCACTACGTTCCTCAGTTCTCCATGATTTTTTTCTGAAAAATTTTAAGGACCCTAAATTATTCATGTGTTGAATATCTTTAATGTTACACATGATCCAATTTGTTTAGCAACACAGTCATTCTAGTAAAAGAACTAGAGCATATTAAAAATCTCAAAACTTAACCTCCTAATACTCAACCAGAAGTGAATAGGTTAACGAGAATCAAACTCTCTGAGTTTCCACAGGTCATTTCACAATAATCCTCATCAAATGATTAATCAAGAATTTTTACTTTTCGATATTCTCTCGGGCCACATTTTGCTTCATCGTCTGCTTCAACACCTTGCTAGCTGTGACGAAGAGAGACACATGGACTAGATATTGCCAAGCTTCTGTTTGGATAATGTTGTTCCTCACCTGCCATCATCCTATACTCCAAACATGAGCCAGGTTTTGACTACTTTTAATTTTAGGCAGGCCGTATATCACTCAAATCAAATTCAAGCA
>CAIGRP010075501.1:0-31938 GCA_903798385.1 Fraxinus cuspidata | reverse complement strand
AACCAAAAAAAAAAAAAAAAGAACAAAGAAAGAAAGAAAGAAATCAGCGGATTCTGTATAATCAGAAGACAAAGAAAGATTACCATTTCTTGAGAGAGCGGATTCACACCAGTGAGTTCGCATTGAGTGGTGACAATATTTTCGAGGTGTTCAATCTGGCTCTTAAAAAGACCCAGCTGTGCGTGCAACAAGTCATGATACGACGTCGCAGAGCTGGTAGTAACTGCTAATTGATTCTCCTCCTTCGGCAACTCCATTGGTAATTTCAGAAATAATCTCTAAATCATAACACTCGAATCATAAGAGTTGCAATTGGTGAAAATTAAAGGGTTCGAAATGTATATAACAAAAAAATCTGTGCAATTGGGCCAGGATCTCAAGAATTGAAAGAAATAGAATTGGAAATAGAAGGGGAAGAAATTAGGGTTATGAATTGTGCTGCTGAGAGGGGGAAGGGAGAGCGGAACGAAAACAAAACAAGGAATAGAAAATTGGTATGTCCAATTGTGCAAGGTATCACATATGGTCCCTAAACTATAGGCTTTTTGCGATTTTGTTCCTTGTTCTTCCAAAATTACCAAAGAGAACCCGAACGTTATTACTTCGTGCTCAAATGATCATTTTGGACTCTTTCAATCTGGTTATGTGTGAGCGTCTCTCACATGGCCACTACTTAGAAGTAAAATTGTTCGAGTACTAGTCAATTTATCCATCTCTTATAATTCATGTCGTCGGAAATGAATCATTGTGTAATAATGATTTTTCCATTGAGGCGTCGTTAATCTCAAAATGTATCTAAGTTCTAATATGATAATTGATGTAGCAAAAATCATAATATCAAGGATTCAAGTTGTAAAAGGAAAAGTACATTATCTCATAATTTGTTCACTAGCTATTCCTTCAACACATTTCTCTATTATATCAAAACTCTCTATATATAGATTATTTGCCATGAAACCATGTTGCTTTCCTTCCTTGTGCCCTACACATTTCCGATAAGAACTTTGCTTCAAATTAAGTTATATTTGATGGCCATTATTTGGTAAAAACAAAAGTTTGAATAGTATTTTTAAAAGAATGTGTGGCTAAAATGTAAAAAGTAAGAAAAATCTTAGGTTTACGTACAAAATATTTTATTACGTGATTGTGTGATTGAAAATTGGTACGTAAAAAAAAGAGTTTGAAAATAATGATTGTCAAACAAGTGCTAAATATTTAACATCCAATAATTCGTATAAAAGATATATGTATAATATTCACATTGACCGAAAATGATTCTCGAGCATAAGAAGTGAAAGCAAAACATCAAAATGGTTACAATTTATAAGTCGAAGAATATTCAAACGAAACCTCTATATTTTCTAGCTAAACAGACACCTATATGATCTTCTACAATTAGTTTATTTGAAATCTGATCGTCTTAGGATGAGATAAATAATGTAGGTTATTTTTTGGATTTGAAATGCTTAGCTTCTCTCACGAGGGTTACATGTGTTTTACCTACTACATGATCGAGATTATCAATAGTATCTACTTTATTCTGTCATCATACATTTACTCATTTTGATGCTTTATTTACTTTTTGTTGATTAAGAAAGAATGTAAATTAATACGCGTTGGAGAAGTAAGACAAATTTAAGAGTGCAACTGCCTTCAATGTTGAAGAAAACATGATTGCATTTACTAGTTTGATATTACTTAACCTCATTACTTGCCCGCCAATAGAAAGTTAATTGATCCTCAAGAATAAGTAATTACTGAGTGAAAATCTAATTGTATTCTTTGATATGTACTTTGAAACATGAAACAGAGATCCAGCGATAAAAAAACATTATTTTTCTAGATGTTAATCCCCACATGATAAAACTTGTCAAATGAAATGTTAAAATTGAATGCGACCATCAATTGTATTGAAGGTAAATGCCAAGTGATTTGACAATTTTGTCCTCTAGTTGTTAGTCATGTGAAAGTGCATGCATATTTAACGCGGGTTTTTTTTTATCATTGGGGGACCAAATTTACCAATTTAAATTGGTTAGGATTCCAAAATTTCACTTTCGAAGGTTAAAGACTCAATACAACATGTGAAAGATTGTGGAGTCAATTAATAATTTACCCGAAAATATTAGATTTCAAGCCGTATCAAAACTTAACAATAGAAAAAGGTCCAACGCTACAAAAATTTCCTAACAATAGATAGACAAGGCATTTTAGAAAATATATAACGAATCAACATAGTAATATCCTATCTATTCATTTGTAAGCTTCCAAGTTTTTGCATAGTCGAGTTACCTGCACAAAGGATCATTTAGTTAGAGTCATAAAGCCATACTCAACACAAGTCATCAAAGTACAACGCAAAATATGACGAGGTCACATTGGTTAGAGGTCAGGTTGTATACAGTGGCGGACCCACGAAAGATGTTCAGTGGGGCGAAACCAAAAAATCTTAGAAAAAATTCTGAAAACCTAAAAAAATCTGGACAAAAAAACTAAAAAAAATCTAAAATTTGAAGAAAAATCGGGAAATATGAAAATTGAGTGGGGACAGCGGCCCCCACTGGGCCTCATGTATTTCCGCCCCTGGTTGTATGCGCCTTCACTACCAAAACATTCTACGTGGGATAAAAAAGGTACGGATACCAAAATTCCTAAGCTCCTCGTGGCATTTGATATAAGTTTGTCTTAGCATATAACATAAACACTACATAGTTAAAAACATAGTTCCAAAGCGTTACACCCACTGAGAATTTTTCACTTCAAAAAGTCCAATCGCTGAGGGTGGTCGCATGAATATAAAAACCCGATAGGAGGCAGTTTCAAGAGCGGAAAAAAAAAAGTTTACAAAGCAGTTATTTATAAAATGACAAATTATATCTAAAATGAGTAACAATAGGCACCGATACTTGCTTCTTTAGTGTGTGGAAACTGGTAAATTACCTGTCAATTGCTGACGTTCGATATGGCAGTGAATCCCAAGAACACCGATGAAACTTGTTGAAACATCAATGTCGTGGTACCGAGTGAGAATCATCAAGACTTCTTCAAATTGTGTGGGATCCAGGCAAGTCGGTAGGATTAAATGTTGTAATCATGAACATGGCATGGTTTCGAGGATCTCCTCATAAACTTTAGTAGAAAAAACTGTGGCCCTTATTCATTTTTAAAAGCATCCATATAAAGAATGAAGTAAATATAGTAAACACGAACATAACAGTACAGATTTACAAGGACAAAGTTCGGATTGAACTCAGTCTGGTAGATTCAGAAGTTGGCAATCAAGATATCCTTTCGCCAATTTTCTTCCGTCGACAACGAATAGAAAGTAGAGGAAAAGAAGAAACCCTAGATCGAATCAATACGAACACTCAGTTTAATGACTGATGGCTTCCATTGCAACTCGAACAAGGTGTAATAGACCATCCACGTCTTGAAAGTTAAAATCGAGCGCCTTTTTGATAAAACAGATACCCTTTCTATCCTCGGCCTCTCCAGGTCTTCGACTAGCGGCTGCAAAAGCAATTCTTGATTTCCTAGAGGCTTCCATTGCAAAATTCGTATCCTGTGCCTACAAAATGATATCACTCAATAAGGATGAATCTGACACAGACATACAAAAACACAAGCAAAGAAAAAGATCATGTTCATACCGGCCAGAATTTTTAATTTGTATCACAAAGTATGGCGAAATAATAGAAGGTCCCAATAGCTTGACATTATTTCACATTTAAATGTTGTTAAAATAATTATACTAACAAAGTTGAGAAGCCGCATGAAACTAGAACGATTCCGTGTGGTGATAACATGGCTTCCAGAAACTTGAGGAGAACCAACAACTTTGGCTAAGGCAGACTTATCCACAGTTGCTTGACCGTTGAAGTTATCAACGTCAGAAGTAGAAGACGAAGGAGATTCACCTATATTGTAATAATAAAATAGGGGAAAACTCAATTAATATGTTATACTTGTCTTTAGGAAAGCAGAAGGGAAGCAGTAAGGGACCTTCTAGCCTTAGCAATGGTGATTTAGTTTGAAATCATATCACAGAAATTTTTAGCATAACTAACCTGGGAAAACGATTTGTAGAGCACTTTGCAACACATTTCGGTCCCTGCTTGCACCTGTATGTGAACAATAAACTACCCGCATGTATGCAACCTCCACACATTTATAGGCCAAAGCAGCAGTAGCCATGTCTTTTGACTTTTCATATTCATAGGCACAAAACCTACCAAAACCAATTAGATTGGCAAAAAAAATAATAAATAAATTAAAAAAGTATTCCATTTGTAACTGTAGGAAAGAATTAAACCCAATCAACTCAGAATGACAAGAGCTTCCAGTAAGGTAGAAGGACTTGACAAAATTTCATCAACAAACACAAAAAAACCTTGCCCCGGATAAAACAAGTACAAATGATAAGTTTTGCCAAATCAGAAGCACAGAAGAATACAAATCATACAAAACCAAGAAGGAACTTTGCATGAATATAACTTACTCGCAGAGTTTTGCTGTGCTACTATATATATCCATTGACTGTAGCATTTCGTTGTGCTTGGTGCCCTCACTGTTTCCAGATTCTAACAGAGAGGCTCCATGGAGAAATTTGAGGGCAGCTTGGAAATAAAGCCCTGTACTTTCAGTTGTTCGAGAATTCTGTAACACAAACATGTAATGAAACACCAAGGAATCAATGCCAAAAGAATTCTGTAACGCAAACATGTTATGAAACACCAAGAAATCAATGCCAAAGTCTACATCAGATGCAACAGGAAGTGTATAAACCTTAACACGATCAGCCAGGTGTTTTAGGTCCTTTGCCTCTTTTATGGCACTGTTAGCAGTGTGAATGAAGGAATCTGTTCGAACAGGACAATAGGCTTCAATATCCTGAACATTGTGCTTATTGGGAGTAGGTTGCCTTGAGTGTATGGACTGACCATTCTGGTTCTTAGCTTTCTTACTCTGCTTCGGTGTCTTCAAGGCATTGCCATTTTCAAACAAGTCAGCAGTCAAAACTTTAACTCCACTTTCCGTCTGAGAAACACGATGGAGATCCACAACAGTTTCGATGTGAACCTTTGCTACTGAGTGTGACCTCCCACTCCCATTGACTTCAGCTCGGTTGCCATTGCCAGAGTGAAGCTTTTTGGACAATCTTTTGTCATCGTGCTCAGGTTGAAGATGATGGTTCTTTTTATCCAGGTTTTTCATAACATCTAGTCTACTATCTGAACCGTCAAGACTTCCAACTTTTAGTTGACTTTTTCCCTTATTACTCTCTCTCGACATTCCTCCAGAAGCATCTTTCTTGAGAAAGAAAGATTTCTTAGCCTCGTCAGGAGTGGTACCTTTCCCATCAAATTTGTTCCTTCCGCTCTTAGTTTTTTCCTCGTACAATTTCATGCGATCTAATTCACGGGAAGAATCAGAAACCTGGTTCATATTTTTATCTCTGTCAGATCCAGAACTGCGACTCTTGTCTTTAGAACATGATGAGAACCCTTTCCATGACTTCTTTGAAATAGACCCATTAACTTGAGAATGATTGGCAGTTCTTCTTTCTTCATCTTGGTATTTCTCTGAAGTATGTGTTTCACAAGCATTTTGATTACCTTGACCTAGGCGACCATCATCGACATCAGTAATATGATTAATGATGGCAAGAGTTGCACTTTTTTTCACCATCCCTGATCGATCATTCCTACCATCTTCACCATGCAAAAATCTTCCAGGACTAGTAGAAGTCAGTGAGCCAGGATCTTGAAAATCAACTTTGTCAACAAGGATCCTTCCTGTTGATGTGAACTTATTGGTGTTAGGAAATCTCAAAGGAGATGAAGAAACTGATTCAATTGGCGAGCCTTTCACTTCCTGTCCACCGCGTTTGCTTTTACGGGACCCCGATACCTTGGAAGAGCTTGAATTTGCAGCAAAAGGATGTAAAGAACCCACATCACTACTCAAATAATCTGTAGCCTCTACACTACATTTTGGTAGAGTGTTACCTAGATTTTGCCCAATATACTGGCCTGTTATACCCCTGTCCTTTCTCTCTTTTCCTATATTGGCTTTGCTTCGGCCAGTGTCCTTTCCCCCAGATGTTGAAATTCTTGCTTTCTTTTCTTTCCAATAGTCACTTTCACAGGTTTCTTCCAAGAAATCCCCAGTGGCTAGTGAGTGTGGTCCTGCACTTGAAAGAACCCAAGAACCATGATGTTCCTTCCCTTTCCTCTTCTTAACAGTATCCTTATTATCATGTTTGCTTGTATGCAAGAAACCATCATTTGAAGTACCTGGAACATTATATTCTGAATTCTCGCAGAAAGCTACATTCTTTTTTGTGTCAATTCTGGCATCCTTAGAGTGTCGATCATTCCCTGATGCATTGTTTGACAAACAACTGCTTGAGCTATGACCAGCTTTTAAGAAAGCCGTATCATCTACGTCCTCACATTTAGTTCTTTTAGAAGTTCTAGAACAATCTAAACGAGACTCTCTCTTGTTCCTTATCTTTGAATTTGTACCTATAAACAGTCAAGTTGAAGACAATTTACAGAACTCCAGATACACAGTTCAAGAAGCTAAAAAGGGGGAGTTGATTAATACGTTCCAAAATTCATAACTGAGCTCCATTAATACATTCACAAAAGTAGGGTGCATTATCACTAGATAAAGAAAAAGAAGTACTTAATAATACCTCTATCATAACAATTGTCATGGAATACTCTGTCCTCTTTTTCACGATGTTCATTCTTCTCAACAGCACTACTAGATTGGCGCAAATACTGCTGTCCACGTGAATCAACAGGAAAGTCGGTGGCTCCATCCAAAATGCTGCTATTGCCTGAAGTTTGAAGGTTCTTCTTCTGAGATTGTGAATTGTGAGTGTCCAGATCATTTGAACATGTGGCATCTGCTAACCCACGGTTTTTCTTCCGGCTGATAATTGTAGCTTGAGAAACTAAACTCTGGATATTTTGACCAGGAGAACTAGCATAAATTGAGGACTGTCCTGACAAAATCCCAGTAGGATAATTAAGCCGATTGGGTTGACTCTCTGAGGCAGAGAGAGGAGCTGAAGCAGGAACTGGATGGTAGAGGGCACTTAAAGCACTAGTTGTCACGTCCTCTGGGATACTACAGCGGTTCATTCCAGGCCTATGGAAATTTTACAACAGTAGATCATCAGGACAGAAGTACTCTCACATACACGTGTGCATGCAGTTCAAAAACTCTGGGTATTTTAATGGTAGTACAATATTTTGGGCTGCCTTATTGGATGACATTTCTAGATTGATAATTTATTCACTAGTCAGTTTAATGATTATAGAGGTAACTTTAGATGCAAACTACGTTATTCTTTTCCCTAGGCCAAACTAGTTGTCATATAACCAAATGTCGTGATATAAGATGATAGAAATATAAGATTGATAGAACTTACAGCCAGGTCAGCATCCTACAGAGCCATTTATCAGGAAGGCTCTTAGGATTTTTACCAAGTGGAAGAAGTCTCCATTTTTGACATTTATCGCAAGAGACCCAATCTTCATTGACTAGAGGAACCACTGTTGTTGCCAAAGCATCTGAAATGGGTCCATTTCCAGATGGAGGTGCCACACTAGAAGCTCCCCTAGAATATTCCTCTCCAGAAGATGGCTTTTTGGCTTTTTTATCCTCGCGTTTCTCTTTTGTCATGCTGTGACATTCAACAATACCTTTTTCAATTAGCTGAGAATCTTTCATCTTTCTTGCCAAAGTCATTTCCCCTGAAACTGAGTCTTTATCTTCTTCAAATTCCAAGTCTCCAAAGAAATTTATATATCTGTCTCCAGGCTTTCCCTGGTCCTTTTGAAGATTGAGTTGACCATTTTTATAAATCAGACTATTAGCATGAGAGCTCTGCCCACTTTTAAGCAGTTTAGAAGAAACAATCATAGACTGATCTTTTGATACTTCAGATCCTTGAGCACCCTTACTGTGAATTCCTTTAGATTTCTTTTTGCTCCCCGAAGACATCTTCTTAAGAGCTTGTTTTATGCCTTCCTCACAGCCGGATTTTCCTTTCTCAACTACTAAATGTTCTGTAGGGCCAGCAGCTTCACCAGTAAAAGAGTTTCTCCCCTCACAGACATTTGACTCAGAACGGGCTGAAAAATAAGCCTTTTCTGTTTCAGGTACATCTTTTTTATTTTCCAAAACCTTGCCAGATGGACCCAGCCTCCCATCCAACTTCTCGACCCTGCCTATATCTTGGGTAGATGCACTCTCAAGAAGTCCCTTCACTGTAACTTCAGAAAAGGTTTCTTCTTTCACCTTATCATGAATAGAAGTCACAGGAATATCAACTGCTTCGCTAGAAGTACATTTTGTAGGATCCACAATGCTATGTTCTAAATTTGACAGCAACGGGAGCTTCAAAGCATCGGCAACAAGTTTCTCACAGCTGAACATGTCCATATCAGTTTCCTTCTTCAACAGAAAGCGGATATTGTCCAGACCACCACTTTTCTTCTTACTCGTTAATTCCGTCAAAAAAGCATCGTCCTTTTCAGCTGAGTTCCATTTCTTGCGCTCTAAAACTTTCTGATTAGTCCTACTGAAATGAGATCTTTCAACTGACATCCCAGAACTATTTAAGCTTGCCTTGTCCACTGGTATCTGCTCACTCTTTCCCCTAAACTTTCCTTTCCTAGTGTGGTGAATCAGATCCTCAGATAGAGGAGATAAAAGTAGGTCCACGGGTAATGATGTCATCATCTGCTCCAGTGCAGCAATTACACAAAGTCAGAAAACCTAGTCGTTACAATAACAAAGCTCAGATGTCAAGATCAAGAATGAAGTAAAGTGAGTCACCTGAAGAATACTAATAGGATATTTATCTGGTACATCCTGAATGTTACCGCATAACCCTTCATTACTTGTGGGACTGTCATCCAAAGAAGACGATGGGGAGACATCAAGACCAAGTCCGCTGTAGATTTCAGCATTCTTTTGTGTGGACAAGTTTTCAGAGCCAACTTTGATTCTAACTTTCAGAGTTCTCTTGCCAGAAGGATTGGCAGAACTCTTAACAGGTCTGCAATTCGAAGTTGATTCTTTGGCATGTATGACATCGCCTTCCAGCGAATTGCAGAATGATGCTGTCTTTCCCAGGGCTGCTTGAGGCCTTGCTGACAGAGACACACTTGATGAAGCTAACGATTTTTGTCTTCCATCCTGTATTACAACACACAAAGTTTTCAAGTAACCACAAATATTATGGAAACCAATAAACATACTAGTTCCTTCTTCAAGCGAAAGACTGTTAGCAGTAAGTATATAGATTTAGATCTAGAAGCATCTACCTCTAAATGCAATTTTTTAGAGGACTTCGGAGCATCATTGTTATGTATTTCTTGTGAATTCCTTGGATAAGATCGAGATGGAGACCTTTGATAGGTAGGTAAAAATGAACCATAGCCGCCGAATTTTGCTCCTGTTTAGCATTCAAATCCCAATCAACACTTCATGCAATGAAACCACATTAATGTGGCTCTAATTTTTCATTATATCTTGTGCTTAGTTTTAACTTACCCAAATTTTCAGCTGAAACTCCACCTTCAAAATCTTTCTGAAAATGCCCCAAAATGTTCTGGAGTTTTTCCTCCTTCAAGACAGTACAAATTAATCAAAATAAGATGATAGCTAACAGAAATTAAACTTCACAGCCCTATGGCATACAAGTTAATTATCTTTTTCCTAGTCTGTACCACTTCTAAAGTTCAGAAATTCATTGTATAACAGACATCTCGAAAGATCCATAAACAAGATTTCTTTACCTTTTTTAACTACGTATGGAATGAGCATTGAATTACTCCAAATACGCAGATAATGTGACCTATACTATGCAAAGCATAAATGTATAATTCCTTTTATTCACCTGATCTTGTCAAACAACTATCTGCCACACCAAGTTACTAAAAGAGCATTGATGGAGTTTAACTAATCAAAAAATTAATTAATCCAATTAGACAAATGGATCAAAACAAGACAAAGCAAATATAGAAGCCAATATACTCTATATATAACAGTAACTCAACCCAAGAATACATACATAAGCTTTTAAAACTAAAGTACTCGTACACAGAGAAAAGTGAATACATAATAGAGTGAAATAGAAAAACTTACAATGTAGGACAGAGAAATATCAGGGTCAAGGGTTGAATCCTCATTCTCATTCTCATTAGGATTACAATAAGCCTCTCCTTCTTCAAGCTCAGCTTCTTCCTCATCTTGACCTAACCCCAACCCCTTTCTCCCCTCTCCACTAACCACAGAAATCATCAAAAATATTCAGGTAAAAACCAATACAATATCCCAATAAAGGTAAGATTTTATTTATTTCACACTCTCAAGTCACCGGTTACTTTTCTCCTAAAATCTCAACAACCCAATTGAGAATATCGAAAACCAGAAAAACCCACAACATTTCTCCTGATCGGGCATATACTTCAATTCCTTCACCTAAACTTTTTTTAGTTATTTGAATATGAATATATGTAAATGCATAAACATATAAATTAATTTAGAATTGTGTAAATTTGAGAATTCAGTGTCACAATCATTGATTGTATACTGAAGAAGTTAGATCATATTACGATCTAAAAACCATGAGCAGAGAAAAGTATAAAGATAAAGAGGAAAATGAGAGAGATTCTGGTATTGGTGTACATCGGACATCGGCAGCATTTTTTTTTCTTAAATGTTATTTTAATTTAATGGATTACTAATTTTTGTTTTCTTAAAAATAGAAAGAACTGGCTTCTATTATTTTTCATCAAATTATAATTATTTTTTTTCTCTCATTATCAACCACACATTCTCCAATAAAATAATATTCTACGTAAATTCAAAAAACAATTCTTTTTTTAATAAAACATTCTATAAAAAATTATTATTCCTCTCGTTATAATGTATAATAATGGGGCCAAATAGACGCTTAATTACAAAGGCAGTAAAATACAAATGAAAATATTCTTTTAAGTTAATCAATTTGACAGTTTTTTACTTATAATTACAAATGCTTACGAAATGTTTAACCTGTTTGAATTAAAATTCAATTAAAATTTTAAGTCAAAATTAACAAATAATTTTAACCACATATTTTATGAAATTCATAACTTTTTAACTATACATTTTATCATCTTTTATCAAAATTTACTAAAACTTTGATTTTATTCTCCACCAAACAGGAGTTTAGTTATATAAAGTAAATCGGTAGAAATGAAACGAATGTAAATGTAATATAGGAGTCGGAAGTCGGGAGTAGATAAAAGTTAATTTTTATAGTTCACTAAATTTTAGATATAATAAAAAATTTAATTGTGACTAATGTAAATTACTTAAATTAATTATTAATTTTGTCACCTATTTTCTATATGGTTTTTATTCTTTATTATTACGTTATATTATAAGATTAAACAATATCATAAATTTTACTGTTATCTTATGCCAAATATTAAATTCTAAATGGTCCACCGTTTGGACGTTTCTTATTTAATTAATGATGCCAAATATAAAATTCGAAAGGGTCACCGTTTGGATGAAAGGTTGGCCGGAAAAGAAGACTTGGACCAAATTTCTTTGTGGTTTGACTGAAATGTCCTTGCATACGTGGGCATAATGTCAACTCCACAAGCACGACCACTCAAATGAAGGTCAATTTTGTCAATGCAATTGTCCACAGGTTGAGATAGTTGCTTTGAGTATTCATATTTCTTGTTTATTTCATAATTTTTTCAGTCCATTTCAAAGAATTTTCTACTTCTATAACAGAAAAATGGAAAAAATTAGAAGAGATGTAACAGAAAATTTATAATTTTTGTATAAAACTCACAAAAAATATCACACGCACGTTCTAAATATTTATTCTACCGTTTCAGGTTCCTTCTCTCTTGCTTAGCCAACTTCTTTGGTACAAATGAGTCCATACTAGCCTTATGGACTACAGTTACAGTTACACATCAATGGACACAACACATCTCTCACGTCTTGAACATATCCATATATAAGATCAATTTTGATAGAGTTGCATAGAAAGAAAACTATTCCAATTGAGAGAACCAAATTCCAAATCATTCAACAGATGATGTCCCAAGGTGTCCTCCATTGGTAAGAGCAGTGTCATGGTAGTCTGAAAGAAATATTTCATCTACGAGCACCAAAGATGTGTCAATAGGACTGCGCCGACCATAAAAGTTTTCAATTTTTTTTTCTCAAGTTCTCTTTTTTTTCGATACAAACCCGTGGACCAGCTCACGTGAGTGACTACACCCTACAACTTCTTGGATTGTGGAATATCTGCATCCCACTTGCAATAATTTCAAAGCCATCCACTTGCAGGGCCAAAAACTTGCCAATGGGAAGTCCTGTAATCGCATTCCTTGACATAGATCAGCACTCTTCTGATCTGCTGATATTGTATTTTGAGCAAAATAAGTATTCAAATGACACAAGATTGAATCAGGCTATACCCAAGCTGCGCTTTATATAACCCTTCCTCGGCTCTATCTCCAACCACTTACTGCCTGTCTTCCTCCTCCCACCAGAATTCACCAACACTCCCTCTTTGTGGAAATTGCTATGTACGATTGAATCATCATTCACTTCCAATTTTCCAATAACTCGTATGCACCTACATAGAGCGAACTTCCACGTGGATATTATTGGAAGTCATTCACTTATGCGGTCATGTTTATTGCAGCCTTGCCTACCTTAATTCCAGGAGCTTGCTACCTACCTTAATTCCAAGTGTGTGCTTTACTTTCCATGTTCTGCAAGCTGCAGCTAGACTCTTTCTAGGAAGACTCAATCTCTTGTAGGCCTTTACTTTTTCTTCTATATATCCTCTGTATATTTTCTCACAAACAAAATATACACAAGAAAGAAATTTCTATATGGTATCAGAGCTAATCCTCAACGGGCCTGTCTCTGAATTTTTTCCAGTCACTACTTTTCTCAGTCTTCCTGATGGATGAAAAAAACTCAATTACTTCTTCCTCTCCAAGTCTTATTGAAGTTTAGGTTAATCCAAATCAAAGACTCAGTTCAGTTTTATTGAATGAGTTTAATTCTCTCTCATGGTCAAGAGTTATTTCTCTTACTCTTGGCGGAAGATCAAAGCTTGGCTATATCAATGGAAGCATAAAAGCTCCAGATGAGTCCTCTATCTATGAGGCATGGTTGTGCAAAGACCAGTTGGTCATGTCCTGGCTTCTTAATTCCATGGAAAAGAAAATTGCTGAAATCTTTAGCTTCTCTACTTCTTCTTGTGTATGTGGAAAATGTCAAGGAAATGTATGGCAACCAGAATAATGCAGCTCGTGTTTTTCAACTCAAGAGGGATGTTTCAGGGCTCCAGCAAGAAGGCAAGTCATTTGTCCAACATATTGGTGAATTAAGGAATATGAGGAATGCGTTAGATGTGTATCGCCCTCATACCACTGGCATAAAAACTGAGATCAAAATGAAATAAAAACAGGCTAATGACATGGGACATGGAGTCACCTCTGGCATGATAGCCACAGTTGCAGTAGATGTGTGGACACGGCCTTGGGCTTCTGTTTGGGGAACACGTTGAACCCGATGAACACCAGACTCATATTTTAATTTACTATACACGCTGTTGCCCTTTATCTCCATTACACGTCTTATATCCTCCATTTTCAGTCTTCAAAAGAGAAGAACACTAAGCCAATTGCAAAGAGAAAATTATATGCACTAAGTAAATATGTATTTTTACCTCAGAGCTTGAAACCACGGTGCACTTCCATGAATTGCGTTCACTGTACTTCTGATACATGCGTACCTAGAATATATTGTATGGATAACACATTTTAGATTTTTCATTTGGTTAAGAGATCTTTCTTCACTACGTCTGTCAACAAATCATAGCTCATTTCCAGAGCAGCATGTAAACAAATAACTAACACTGAATGTATAAGGCATTAGACTTAATACTATTTAAATCAAGGACAAATATAAATGGCAAAAATTAAAACATGGAATCAGAAATTGGAGTCATCTTCTAAACATGTGCACTTATATGGATAAAAGAAACGTGTACCTACAAGATCAGCAGCCCAAAGTCCAGCCTCATCCCCACCAGTTCTGTATAGTGAAAGCTTGAGTATTTTAATAGTTTACACTAAATTGAAGACCTTGAGTATTTTAATAGTTTGCACTAAACAAGTTCTGTAGAGTGAAAGCTTAAGAATTTGATCGATCAAATAATATCTGAGTGAATGCAATGCTCAGGTCTATATTTTATAAATCATACTGTTTTGAGTTATCTCAAATATGTGTTCATTTAAGTTTCTCCTCAAGGTTTAAATACAGACTAGGTTTAGATGAGTACCAAGCTATAATTCAAACTGCAAGATCACATTTCATCAATTTGTAATACTAAAGAAATAATGAAATTTAGTGATACTAAATTCAGAATTAATCGTAATATAAAGTAATTGCTAGCAGAAAAGACATAGATAATGTACTCTTTTTTCAGTAATTAAATAACTTTCTAGCAGAAAAGACATAGATAATGTACTCTTTTTTCAGTAATTAAATAACTTTCTACCCTTCGGCATGTCATTGCTATGTTTCCACTGAAAGAGCCTTCGGATACAGCACTATGGTTTTAGGAACCAATATTGTACTTAAATCTCTATATGTAATTATCTCTGTGAACAATTGAAGCCATGATTAAATTTTGCAGATTCTTAACATGACAAGTATGATGTTTCCCTTATAATATCTGGCATGTGAACCTAAAATAAAATAACTTCCCATTTCAAATGAAGGAGTTATAGCATACCTTCAAGCATTATATTTCTTTCATTGAGAGGATCAGTTGGAAGTAGCAAGACCTATTTTTTATAGGACAAAAGCGAAGAGATTCAGAAAACTGAAAGTTGTATCAATGAAATCACGCGAGAAATTCATTAATAGGGTTAATTATTTTGGTGGGCAATTGAAAACCTCGAGTCTCTCTTCCAGCTCTTTAATTTGACAGGTTAAGGTTTCAACTTCAGAAGCTATCATCTCGGCCATGTCTTCATCATTACCCACCTCTTTTGCCAAAGCTGGCATAAAAATAAAATAATTCACTGAATACAATTGCAAGAATAAAATTTGAAAGAGAGAGAGAGATCATCACAAATTTTCCAATTTGGAAATATCATGGAGGGTTAGAATACCAAAGTTAACCTTTTGTTTCTTCTAATTGCTTCTCACAATCTTTGAATCTCCTATATGTCAACACAACCTACTAGTTCGTTGATTTCAACATTTTAAGTGTTAGATAAAATAGATACCACGGGTATCAAGTGAAAACAATATGCTATTATACTTAAACCAGAGGTTGAAGGAACAGTACCTCATCAAGCTCTGCCATCGACTGTGCCAATTTTTGATATTCACTTGGATTTGAGACCACATCTGGATCAGCTAGTTTAACCTACAATTGGTTTTGTAATTATAAAACGAGGTAACTCAGAGTTTCAAAGTCTTGCACTAAATTTCCTCAACAAGCATGGATGATGAAGAGATACTTTAGTCTGACACCAGCGAAGAAGCATGTGATATTCTAATTCTGTGATTCACTTTCCAATGCGTACATCTTTTCCATAGGTTTCAAGATATTTCATGCAAATCTAAGAGTTACTTACGAGTTGCATCATGTGTATGTTATACTATAAGATTTTGAAGGAATGCAGCTTTCCCATAAAGTTTGGAAAGGCATTCCTTCATTCAGAGAAAGAAAGATATAAAATCATATATACGTTTGTCTTTCCACAATTAAGTCCAATTCGGTTGTTTGGCCCTTGATAAGAATATTTTAGTGAGGCAAATCGATCATTAGGTCATACTTGACAATCAATACGTTTTCTAATGTACTATGTCACGCTGCCTTAATTTCTTTCCTAACTTTAACGTAATAAAATTTTTGGTGTCTTTTCTAAAGTGCTATACCTCTTTGATCACATTATTCTTCATTTGAAGCCACAGAAAACATATGGATGATAATACATGGAAAAGATGTCCGGTGATAGTAATATTTATTGTTCACTACCTATTACTCGCATCTAATGTTTACTGATAGACACACAATTTCATCTTTCTTCCCCGTGACCACACTCACATAGACAACAATGAAGAAATATTGTTTCATCACAAAACAATTGACAGCAGGTGAAGGCATGCAGCATCCAAGGATCTCTATCAAGAGGCATAGCGATTTGGAGTTCTTAATATAAATGTGTGCTCACTGCTTAACACTAACTCATTACAGTTCCCAATTCAAAACTCAAAACTAGTCCATCGCATTTAGAACTACTGTATTCTAAGTTATCTATTACAGAATACCCACAAAGCATTTCAACAGCCTAAAACCGCAACAAGGAAAATCAAATCAAATACTGTAGGGTACTCAAATATAAGGGAAAAATCCGTAATTGTAGACTCTGTATTTGTCAGCAAAGCATCTAATAACAGCACTAAAATTTTACACCACAATTCACGTCACATAAAAGGCGCCAAAGGACGAGAACAAACATCAAATATAAATTACAAGTAGCGAGCCTAAAGAAAAAGCATACCGATAATTCTTTCCAAGTTTAATCAGCCAACTCCAATTTGGTGATTAGATATGGCTCCTATAGTTTTCACCAAAAACAAGTTAACGACAATTACTCTAATAACAACAATGATAAGCACTGAAAAAAAATTTTCCTTAACAGTTTCATTCCTTTATATTTATGTAAAAAATACTTCTACTCTATTAGGTTAATCAAAACTTAGAAATAGAAACGGACCGCCATGCACACGAATTTTGGAGGCGGCCTGGACCTCGGCGGAGGTTGAATGAAAAGCGGGCTTCGTACAGAACGGCGAGGCATTGGGAATTGCATGGAACATGTGGTGGAGGAGGAGAATCCGGCGGCTAAGCTCGCCATTAAACTATTCATTGCTTATCCATTCAATTGCTAGCAGCTGAGTGAATAAATTGGATAAAATAGAAATCGCATTGTTACATAAAAATGCCACTATAATGGCGCCCTTTAGAAGAAATGGAAAAGCGACCCAGTGGCCAAAGCCCAAATTCACACTAGCGGCCCATCGGCCCGATTCTTGAATAAAACATTAATTCAATATATTTTATCCCCAGAAAATTATCCCAATCCTTACATTTTAACATTGAATTTTAAATATAAAGTATCAATAAAAATAAAATACGAGGTGGTGGTGGTGGGTTGTTGGATGTGATGATGGATTTGAGGTGAATGTGGTGATGGTGGTTGCCGATTGGGTGGCATAGGATAATGAGTAATTGTGACCCATTACCTAAATAATCTGTGACAAATAAATAAATTGTGACCTATAAAAATATATTATTTTATAATTAAATATGTAATTGTGACCTACAAATCGTGTTTTTGTGACTAGAATATGATCATGATCATAAATTGTGTGTTATTGTGTTCGTGACATGTTTAGTTAAATTATGACGTCAAAAAAGTTAATTAGAGATCGCAAAATGTGATCACATGATTTTTAAAAATTATTTCACAAATTTTTTAATTTTGAAACCTTTATAGTTATATATTTTTCCATTTATCCTTGAACTGGATGCACATCGGCTCATCTTGTCCATTGTTTGTGAAAAATAATGAATGTAAAAGTCATTTTTTAAATACATCATTTATCCTAAATATTTAATTAATGAAGGACTTCATTCGACTACGATTGAGAATTATATTGTGTATTCACGTAACTAAGTTTGTGACATAAATCTAATACCACTTAAAGGGAATTGAGATTACATTCCAAGTCATTCCCTTATAAGTACATCATCTATCTCACATCTAAGCATTGTGGGACTTTACTCGTTCTTACCCAATACTAGGATCTCGAAGGGGAATGGGAAAGCATGCGACTTTTTATTAACCTTTATTTTTTTTCCATTTTTAATTTAATATAACTTCAACTATGAAGCAATGTCACCTACCAAGTTGAATATTATCAAGTGTGAGTGGGGTAAGATGTTTTGTGTACTTCATCATTGTGACCACAATCTTCAATTCTTGGATTCTAATTTGCTCCCTTTTGGCAGTTTGTGAAAAATTTTCACTTCGAAAATAATTAGCTATAAATTCCATGTTCCAACACCCCCTCACTTCTACCAATATAAAGGAAAACAAAATCCACTATTAAGAAATAATCTTGTCATGTCCACGTATGTTGGTTCTCAAGAACCATGTCCTAACAATTTTGGGAAAAAATCACATGTTCATTGTATTTCACTGTCCTTACTTCAAATCACTTGGATAATTAACAATTTCATTTGTTAGATTATCGAAATTATTAATTCTCGAATGGGAGGTGATAGTGTGACGGATGGAAAACAACGTTAAAAGTACAATGTTTATTCGAGAAAATTTAAAAGTTTAGTGGCTAGTGCGAAACAATATTGAAAGTGCAATGGTTATTGAGATTTTTAATCCACTAATTTTTCTCTCGATTTCTGCATTAGGACTCATGTTAGATTCGGAGAAGAAAGACTTAGTCCATCTCAATTATAAAACCAACGCCTCAAGGACTTCTATGTGGAAGCCTAAAACAACTAATTCAATATTATTGTCCTATATTTAAGATCTTTATTTCGTGAGTTCATAGATTGCTTACACAATAAAGTAGTTTCAAGAGAAAACACAATCCCTTTGATATAATTACAATTTACAAAAATGAAGATATAGTAAAGTTCGAAGAACATAAAATCAACGTTTCATAAAGTCGAACATGTGAGGATCGCAATTTAATTAATTAAATTGGGTATATAGTGGTGACAAATGGGTTGAGTTGCTCATTGGCTCGCTTGTCTTGGTTTGTCCATGAACGTTTCGAACTCGTTTTGAGATGAGCCATCAGTCGAGCTGAACATCTTCTCTCACGAGCCAAGTCATGAGTTAGTGGGCGGTTCGGCTCAACCTATGACACCCACAGCCAAAGGACCGAACCAAACTTAGTTTGTAAACATGAGCCGGGTAGTGTCGAGTGAACCGAGCTCGTGTGTCTAAGGACCTAGCTGGCTCTGCTCTTTGCCACCCTTATATATAGGGATTCTATCACTGCATATGCTATTATATCCCTGTTCTTTTAGTTAATTTGGCATAGATTTATTAAGGTCTGTGTCCCTATTGAGAAAAAGCCTGCAATGTGGTCCTTACAACCTTAAAACATAAAATTTTGTATGAAAATCATATGGTCCCACTGCAAATTCCAACCAAATTTGCCTGTAAAATGAATTCTGCTAATTACTTTCCAGTCATTAAACAGTGACTAAAATAAATGGAGACATCATTACTACCTCGCCGTTTTAAAGTGGCTTAAACCATAATTACTTCAACAAAAAAGGCGCTTTTACATGTGAGAAACATATTACCATGGTAACAATAAATTTCAGTCTATTTTAATTTTAATCAACTATAAAATGGTTCAATTTTCATAATTTTTGGTATCGAATAATTTTTTTAAACTATTTTACAGAAAATTATAGATTATTTTAATCGTTATTTTTTTATTTTTCAATGGTATCGATAGTATTTGGATTTCGTTTTGCACTAGGCTTTATTACCGGATTATATAAATAAAATCATATAGGGATATCGTAGATTTATGAGATTGAAAGAGATGCTCGAAAATTCACTAATAAGCTGAAAAATTTTATCTACTCACACTCAACAAAAAGTTGATTCATATCTACTATCTATTGAATCATAAAAATTAGAAAGTTGTCTCTATTAGGTTTGCTTATAATCTTTTCTTACACATTTCCCATACTAGTATCGTACAAAAATAATTTGTAATCCGTAATAATGCAAAAATAGGGCCGACTTCAAGTTATTCAAGAAACTATTCCTTCTGAAATAAAACAATCAACACCTTCCACGACTCACGTCGAGACATTGGAAGGTGCTTAATTTTTGTTGCTTTCTTATGAACTTGGTGCTTGTGATACATATATTTGTCTTACGACTTTTAAACAAATGTGATTTTTCGAAAGAAAAGACACGTAAAACGTCAAATCACAAAAGAGCAGAATCGACTACAGTAAAATCAAAATTGGGCGCATTTTTACTTGAAAGATCTAGAAAGTAATTCGTTTTGTCTATGTATGTATAGACACACCCATTTAGTTCAAGATTGGAATGATTAGATGATATGCATTCATCCATCTTTATGACTTTTTTTAGAGTGAAGAATAATGATGAATTCTTCATTACAAATGAGGCGTGCACATATGAATGGCCCATTGGTAAAGAAAGACATTGAAGGCATTTTGTTTCAATCTTATTTGTAATCAGATTCTCATTTCTCACACCTCACATCAAATATGCACAATTTAGATACTATGATTTGAATAAATTTATACTAGAAAACGAATAAAAATTTTAATTTCTTTTTAATGTTTCGAGTATTGTCGATAGATGTCAAGCGAAAGTATTCTTGTCATTATGGTTTACATCATCTTACTTTGAGGCATTACTCAGTATATAATACCAAACAACATTGTAGAAAAAAAAAATTAGAATTTGATTATTCTTCTTTTATTTTTATGGAATATTAATTAATATTGTACAGTAAACATCTCCTTGTTGCTGGAAGCCATTTTCGAGTGAGGAGACTTTTTCAGCTATCTTCACTATAGTGCTTACTCCGGTAAGCACATTGATCAAATGAAGAATTGGCTTCGTTATTATAAATCAATTTATTAGAATTTAACCCCATGGGGATTAAAGAAAATATGAGGAGGGCAATCAAAAAGTGAAATGTAAGTTATCGCCAACAATCAGGTCTTGTCGTTGGTGGCTAAGGTGGGTTTGTGGAAGCAACTGATCGTTGTTGAGGTAGAGGGTCCTCGAGATTTCACAATCAATTTCTTAGCCTAAAAAAGTAATATTTCTCGATAAAGTTAAAGTTAGAACACCAAGCTCCAAGAAGAGCTAACAAATGATGAGAAAGCTGATTCAAAGCTTTGATTATCGGATGACGGTGTAGGAAATCGATTGGAGAGGCTATATTGTGAATATGAAAATGGTATGCTTTTGTCAAATGTTTTATTTTCCCAAGTAATAGGAAGAATCCAACTCATTTCAGGTCAATGGCTTATCTCATGAATTCATTTTTTATTAGCTTTTACACTTTTATCATTCAGGGCTTTATATCTCTCTAGGTTAAGGACACTTCTCTTTTGTCTATGCAGGGCAACAGTATGATCAAATAGTGACAGGTGACATTTGGATCAATGTTGTAAAGTCCCGAAACTTTCTAGCAAAGATTTTAATAATTTAGAAATTAATTAAGAACTTTAGGGACTTGATTGAATTAATAGTATAAATATTATAGGAATTATAATTAAATAAAGTACTATAGGCATTAGAAGTACAATTTTATATAAAAAAATAGAGTAATTGCATATTTACCCAATGATCAAAAGTACAATTTTATAAGGAAATAAGATATTTTTATATTTACCATAAGGGTTAAAAGTGCATAGAAATTGCACATTAAACAGAGTAATTGCATATTTACCCAATGATCAAAAGTACAATTTTATAAGGAAATAAGATATTTTTATATTTACCATAAGGGTTAAAAGTGCATAGAAATTGCACATTAAACCCTTTTCATCCCCTATGAATATCATAGTTATAAAACTCGGCCTGGCTCGGACTGTTGGGCCGAATAGACTAATTTGATAGAAATGTACTTGACTCGTACTGAGTTAACCTACGATTTACCCGGCCCGGTTAATCGGTTTGATTGGGTTTTAAAATTCTCTTACAAATGTTTTGGGTCCAAGTGAATGGAACCTTGGACCTCTAAGAAAAAATAATGAATTCCTCACCATTTGAACTAAAGTACTTTAGTAGTACTTATGTGCAATAACTCATATCTATCTAATAAATAATTTAAAAAAACATTGATTTGTGTGCAAGTGAATGTCATGTTATTTTGAGCTCACAAGGTAGACTATAATAAGGATTCGGGCCGAAATATGTTTGATAGACGTCATTGTACCATCATATTTACTACACTTTATTGTTCAGCTTTATATTTTGTATTGTAGATGACTCTCCGAGAAACTGAAGTCATCCGAACAACCAGAAATGCCCAGATTATCGAGGACCTCACAGTTATATGTGTTACTTATAAACAGACCCATTGCACTTGTTTTTATACAGATGTTGACGAGGATGAGGAGAATGAAACTTTTGAGGAATATAAAGATTTTGTAATGGTGGTGGTTGATATCTATGACTTGATTACATGTCGTTATGTAAATACTATGATATCCGTAGAGCAGTAAAGTGATATCATATAAAATATGGTGATGATATATACTAAAAAAATGTAGTGAAAATGGAATGAGTTAGCTGATGTTGATATATCATCATATCCGTCTGCTATAGATTAGATCTAAGGAAAGCTTTTTAAAAATTAGCAGGGACTTTTTTTGACTGAAATTTTTGTATTGTAATATAGCTAACTTGTTACCAATATTTTGTAAAGCGAGTTCCCTTTTGGTATAATATAAATTTGGCGATTCTTTTAACTCTTTATATTATTAATTTAATTTTCTTGATATATTTTGATTTTACTGTGAAAATTCTACTTGAATTAAATACAAATTATTAAATCCTTGTATGATTTAAGAATAATAATAAAATAGAATAAAAAGATGAGATAAAAAATAATAATATTAATTAATTACATTAAGGGTAGAACGTCACAAATACCTACCATGTTCTCATGCCTCCTTGTAAAGACATCAAGATTTCTACACAAAAAATCCTTGAGAAAGCTTTGGCCTCTGGTGGTAGGCCATTCCCACTTGCAATGACTTGGTGGGGGGTCTTGAGGGTCCATCGAAAAACTTTCTAGCTTGTTTAATGGGGTTGATTGGGATTTGGACTCGATAACACGGTGGTCTAATTCATCGACCATGACCATTCCTATGCTCCTCTTTGGTCATTCCTAATTGTGGCAATCATGTTCAGTAGAAATTTTCATGCATAGGTGATGAATGGAGGCGACGACCTATAAGTCTTTTAGGGCGGGTCTACCTAGCACCTCATGGCAAGTTGACCCATTGTCCATTACCAAGAATTGCATGAAGGTTAGAGCTGTCTAGGGTGGCTCTCCTATTTCCACTGCAAGATTTATTTTTCCCCTTGGGATGATGCTATCGTCGGTGAAGCTGTACAAGGAGGGTGATGAAGGGATTTAATTCGTGATCGTCGATCATCTTGTTAAAAGTTGCTCCAAAGAGGATGTTGACAGATCGACCATTATCTAATAGCATCCATTTTAATCCATTACGAGCCACAACGACCTTTACCATGAGGGCATCTCAATGAAGGAAGTGTATGCCCTTAATATCTTCTTGGGTGAAGGCAATTGGTGGTAGTTGCCTTCTTCGAGAGCTACTATCTATTATGTAGCTAGTCATTGGGGGCTCCTTGGCCTCTTTAACATAATTCCTTTAGGAATTCCTTGTATTGTCCCAACATAGGGTCCTCTAAAAATTGTAACGATTTTATGGATATGAGCGTCTTTCATATTAACCGGGGACTTCCTACGTTGTCGTTATCCCTCTCTAGGTATTTATCTATCGTGCTTCCTACTCTATCATGGGAATGGCTCCCGATGAGGGGGTCTAACCTCTCCACGCTCAGGTCTTTGGTCCTGTCTATGTGGGGACATATTCCTAGGGGGCTATCATTTTTCGCCAAGGATTCATCTGCCTAAAGTGTTAGGCTATGTCTCTACAATATGCATTGTCATGGCTGTAGGAATGATGATAGTTACAATATTGAAGGGTGTTCGGCCTATTTCTAGGTTCCGAACCTCGCCCTCAGCCTCTTCCTCTTTGGAGGGGCTTGTTGTTTGGACCCAGTTTACCATATCTTAGTTTCGAGGGTTACATCCTCATAAGCCAGCATGGGTACTGTGTTCAATGTGGTTGTGGCATGTGCTTGCAGAATCAGGAGCGATTTCATTACCAACTTGGTTCCATTCGTGGTCCATTAGATGAGATGTGGGTCCTCTTCCACACTATCTCTGTGTGTGTGGGAGGGGGGTTAGAAGACCCATGCGACTCTATTCAGTAATTTATCAACTCTTTGTTGATGATCTCACATCTCATCATTTTCAGCAGAGCATTGTATCTAGTGGGGTCCTAATTATGTACATCACTCTAGAAGAGACTGTTTTGGTGGGTGATATTTCTCATGTTAGCTGCCGTGGTTGCTATTTACTGGGTGAGTTAAGCAGGTGCCCTCATCCCACGGCACCAATGATGGTGGTGGGGTCGGCGCTGACCACTTGGACTGCTACCTAGAACCTCTTTATTAGGATTTTCTCACTCTATTGGGAGGGACATCACGATCTGAACTCATTTTCTTGATCAAATTATCAATTTTTTCCCAACTTTCGGGACTTCCACTTGTTCTTTTTTAAGAACAAATCCTTTTCAAGGGAGATGCCCAACAACTTTTAGGCAAACTTCTTCCACGAAAACGTTCATGTTTGTAGTGCCATTTTCCATAGATGACGCCAATTTGTTGACCCCTTTTTAGTACAATCAACGTGTACAATAGATATTGAGCCCACTCATATCCACGCAAGCTAATTCCAGCATGTATGGACAGATTATTAATCGATGATATCTCGGATTTGAACATGGGAGAACCTTGATAATACAAGACAAATATATTCAGCGTCGACAAGATATATGAGCAAAATTGCATGATAAGGAATGATCAACAAAAACCAAACTAAAGATCAAAATCAAACATCTAATTTTAGCAATCAAATAGTAAACTCAAAAGGAAAGAATATATAACTTATAGTTGAAGTATTAAAATTACCTCCAAATGACACAAAATTGGAAATATTTATAGTGTTCAATGTAAAATGGCGACCATTGGATGATGGGACATGTAGCCTCATCTCTTTAAATGCTTCCAAAAGGGACATCCATCCTACAACCTATGTTGACAAGATTTCGACATATTACTGATTATAAGGGTATTTCATGAATTCAGGATCTTTAAATGCGGTCATCACTCTTCGTGGTGGAGTTTTGGATTTGACTTTATTAAGCCTCACCACTTCGGTAGAACCTCGAATTTAACTTCGACAAAGGGGCTTCGGCAGGGCCATACACATGGGACCACTTCGGTGCAAGTAGGCTTTGGTGCTCTAGATTTTGTGGACTTTGGTAGGTCCTAAGCAGGCCACGTGGTTTCGGCAAAGGGGTTTCGGTGGGTCAGCCACGTGGGGTGCCAGGTGGCGAAGCGTGACAAGGTTTACAAAAAATCACATGCTTCTTGTCACATCCCTATCTATCTATATATTTACTTGGTACATTTGGATACAAATAGTTAGGCCATGATTACAAATGTAGGAAAAATGGCAAAATTTTGGCTACGAGTTTAGAAAATTGCGTACATTTGCCTTCACTTATGCATGGATATTTATAGGTGAAAATCTGTGTAGCACTAGGTTAAGATGTTACAACTCCAAATCATACGTGTCATTGGCTAGGGAATTATTACTTTCAATCGAGTTTATTTCCTTGTTAAACTAAATTAGCATATTTGATGTTATTCCCTAGATCTTCCTTGATCTCAATAATTCTAAGGAGATATGTAGGAATTGATCAAATAGTTTGCTTGTAGAATAAATCCGCCTAATATACATGATAATGTCCCTATCATTATAAAGCACAAATTGATTACCAAAGGGAAGGTGCTTCGCTAACTACCCCTCCACTTGTCGAGCCTCATTATAGTTCACCCAACAAATCGCGAGGCTATATGAGCTTTTGCAGAGTGTGAGGCTTGACTGTATGAGATGAAATGGTTTTGCCTTGAACGAGGTATGCGGGTAAGACTACCTAGCCATACATGGCTCATGCTTCCTAGGTGACGCTTGTGTGGCTTCTAAGTAGTTTTGAGGTAATACAGTTACATCATTCAAATTCAATAAAATACAATTTCATAAAATTGAAACACGAAGGTTGAAGGCTAAGAATGAAATTTAGCCCTTGTTTGTCTCTCCTTAAAACAAAACTCTTTAATTTTTCCATTTTCAACCATATATTCACACAATCAAATATTTTGCATGTAAATCAAAATCTTTTTTCTACTTTTTAACCATACATTCTCGAACAAATCACTATTCAAAACATTATTTTTTCCTCAATAATGACCATCAAATATGAGCTTATTATGTTAATTGTTATATCTAACTTCAAATAAAGTAAAATCCAACTTCATAAAGTTGGACTTACGAAGGCAATGTATAATGTAAATGATAGAATCAAGATTTAGACGGTTTCCATTTCCGTCCATAAAGATTGATTCTGTAACTTGAGGATCAACAAGTTAATTTTTATAATTTTGGATCCAAATTTATTGGAGCGTGGAAAGACGAGACCATCCTTGAAACGGTGAGAAAGTCAAGTAGTAAACTTAAGAAGGTGGAGGATATTTAAGTCATTAAACAGAATTTCAAAATTTCGTGATGTGCGGATATCTTCATTTGAATTGAAATGAATCAAAAGCATTAGGGTTTTTATCTTGATACACTTTGCTCTCTGAGGTTTTGGGGGGCAAATATTCTAAAACCCTCGAAAATAGAAGCTATTATCTGATTTCTCGCATCCTTAAATCCACATTCAGGTACTCTTTTAATTTAATTGGTGAAATTTTCTTATTTGGGTGAATTACTTCCTTTACTGCAAAATTTCGAGAAAACGTTTTCTGTATTGATTGAAATTCAGTTCAATGAGCTTTTTTTCTGGTTAAGTTCTTATCGATTGTAACTTTTGCAGTTGTTTTATGGTACTGTCCTTACTTGAGAGCATATTAGGGTTTATGTAGAATATATGTTAGGTGCGTGTACAATATTTTTCTGAATTTGAACGAGTACTTTGGGTAAATTTACATGAATAAAAACGTAACATGAGTTAATCTTTATGTTTGTCTGCGTACATCTCAAGTAGATTTAAGTGAATATGAAATTCGATAGCCTTTAGAAAGATAAAACATGGTGCACTCTAATTGGAATTGAGAAATAGTTCAATTTTATGTATACATACATATGGTTAGAATTTCTACATTCACGCATGTAGCTCTCACACAATTACGTCCAAAGAGATAGCTAGATGCATAATTCGACGGTTGGTTTTTATATGTACATGTATTGGGAATCTCTGGTTTTGTGTTGCCTATGATTTTTCTTTCATTGTGGTAGAGAACCATAAAGAGAGATGAGCGCTTCAGTCCATCGGGCCCCCAAATCTGGAAGGCAATCCCAGTTCTTCCAAGATTTGGCAACCCCTGTATCTTCTCAAAGATCTGAGGGAAAATTCACGACTCCGGGTCAGGCAGCAGCTGTTTCGGCTCTAAGGCGTGAAAATTTAGCGAACTCTGATCTTCCGCCTCCGCCATTTTTTACCCTTGAAGACCGGTCTAATTTTTCTCCTGAATTGGGGATTTCGGACTATATGATGTCTCCAGAATTGAAATCAGATCCTATAACCCCTGTACAGAGTTCAGTTAGGGACTTTTCAACTTCTAGGAGTAAGCCTGATTCAAGTACTTCATATGGCATTGTTGGTAAGCAGCAGCAGAGCCCCGTTGTGAGTTCGAGCTGGTGGTCCCCTGTGAAAATTGTAAGTAATACAGAGCAAGATGATAAAGGGAAGAGTTCGCCAGTTGAAGGTGTGATCCAACCTGGTGCCTTGATAATATTGCCACCTCCGAGGGAGGTTGCTAGACCAGAAATGAAGAAGAGTTTGGTGCCTATGGAGAACCTTGACGAGGAGGAATGGGTCACTGTCTATGGGTATGCTTTGTCAAGTCTCTTTCTGTTTTTAATTTTATATTGAATTCAGATTATATTTGCTTTTCTCCTGCACAGTTTTAGTATTTAATGACAATATGAACTCAGTTCTATGTTTTGTAGAACTGATGATCCTGACTCTTGGAATTTTGCCAGCATCTTGTGTTCTGTTTCATATATTTGATCTTAAATTTTTTTGTGATTGCTGATGTGCTTTGTAATATGCCTTTTAATATCTTTCTTCATCTCTTTCAAAGTTTCAACAGCAACCTCTCACAACTTGTTAGCATCTAAATTTATGTTTATGTTTGAAAATCTCCAGATTTTCACCAGCTGATACTAATCTAGTTTTGCGGGAGTTTGAAATATGTGGTGTGATTCTGAAACATGTTCCTGGCCCAAGAGAAGCTAATTGGATGCACATTCTGTATCAGGTTCTTTTACTACTGCTGCAACCTAACTTTATTTTGTTGTTTAGTTCAGATTCACTGTTATATTAATCCTTTACGCAATTTGTTTGTGATACTTGGCATGCGTATATTATGACAATAAAGGCTTTCAAAGATAATTTTTTTCTTATTAGTCAGACTATTTTCTTTGTGGATGAGGAACACTTGGGTTAACTTTACTAAGCCCAATGATTTCCTCCTTTCCTTGTTGAAATGGTTCTTATAAATAGATCACATCGATTTGGTGACTTATCTACTGATTTTAGTTATTATGTTAGGTAGAGAGACAGAGATCACCTTTGGAGGAAAATCATCGTGTAGTCATGGATGGATTTTTAGAATTATTAAACCTTCCACATTGACATGTCAATCCTTTAACCTCTGTAGGCAGGAACATTGATGTTTTATCTTTCATGTTGCTTTCTTATCTTTGCTTTTTTTTTTTTTTTTGGGTGGGGGAATTGGGCTGTGGTGAGACCTGGATGTTCATTTGGCACAAAGCACTGAGAGCATGTTTGGGAAGCGTTTATAAACCATTTAAACTATAAACAAGTAGAAATAAGTGATGGATAAATGGGTACTACTTATGGGTTCCACGAAATGTGGATAAAAAGTGGTTTAATCAATTATATACACTTAATAAACTATTGCCTCACATTGGCTGAGTTACATATCTTGTAATGCATTCTCCTAATGCCACTGTTCAGATGAATTTGCTGTTTATATTTTTGCACCATGAAATTATGACTTTTTTCCTGAATACTTCCTATTGAAATATGTATTATAGTAATTTTCTCATCATATATCTTTAGCCCATTTGACCCATTTTGTTTGATGAATAAAGAACATTCATATCATTAATGTAGGACTTTTATGGAATATTCTCCAATTTGGTGCATTAACTACACAAATTCAGATTCAATCTTGTTTGAAATAGTTGCAGTGGGAACATATCAAAGAAAATAATGGAT
The DNA here is from genome assembly GCA_903798385.1 of Fraxinus cuspidata. Classification (NCBI taxonomy): domain Eukaryota; kingdom Viridiplantae; phylum Streptophyta; class Magnoliopsida; order Lamiales; family Oleaceae; genus Fraxinus; species Fraxinus cuspidata. Next base: position 2,564 of record CAIGRP010075501.1, on the reverse strand, counting down.
CCCAATGCTCTTGTCTCGGTGTCAGGTTTTCATCTAGGTAGCGATGATTCATTTAAAATAGTCATCGTACCGCTGTCTAGTTCTTGCCTCATTACTGGGAATAGGAATGTATCTGCAATATGATAGGGATGCAGAGAGAGAAATCAATATGCTTCTTGTGTTTGCTTGATTTGATTATTTCTAAAGATTCTTAATCTACCACTTGATTATCTGCTCAGGTAGTTGCGTTTGGCTTCAGTTAATTGGCTGGATGTTGAAATTCTGTTTGCCAAACTGCACTAATTTGTATTGCATGTTAAAATTTTAAGTGTTTGTTGTATTTTCCTCTTCAAATTTTGGGACCTAATTGTCTGTTTTTAGATACTTCATATTTATATTAAACCGTCTATGAAGGCTCATGTCGTGTTATTGGTGATTTTAAGAAATAAGCATCCATAATGTGGTTGACTTATATAGTGTTTTCTTGCAAATATGTGAGTTAACACGACAAGCAAAAACAGAATGATTTTACTTCAACTGGCCTTATTTCATTCCCGTTGCTTATATTGGTTATAACCTTGACATGTGAATGTTGACGTTCTGTTCATTTGCTTACTAAATTGCTGGTGTAGAATCGATTTGATGCTCGTAAAGCACTCAGCAAAAATGGCATGGAAATAAAAGGAGTGCTTATTATTGGAGTCAAGCCTGTGGATCCAATAGAACGACGGGCTTTAAACGAGAGGCTTAGCTATCAAGGATATCAAGGATTTATGCCATTACCCCCTGCACCATCAAATGAAAACTCGACATCAAATGGTTTTGAAGTGTCCCCTCATCCATACTATCCCCAGAATAGCAGTTCTGGTGGCCCGGAATCTGCTGGTACCATTGTCACCCCTGCGAAATCGATGGTCTCGAAGGTTATGGACTTGATGTTTGGTTTCTAATTTGAATTCTTGACCCAAAATCTAGTAATCTACTTTCTTTCCAATGTACTTTTGATACTTGGCTGCCCTTTTTCAAGATTAACAGTTGTATACTCTATTCTGCTGCTAAGCCTGTCGAATCAAAACGGTAAGCTTATATCTCCTTGTAATTCTGTTTTTCAATGATCCAGATTGAGCAAAATGACTTCAGTTGTACTGGATAAAGATTAGACATGACAATAGATAAACACTTTGCATCATCGAGAGAATCTTTGGTTGTTTGTTGATTGATAATGGACGTGTTAGGAAGGAATCACGTTTCTTAATGTGCTCACAATTGTTTCGGAAGGTACGCGTTCAAAAAGCTATGGACTCTCTATCTTGAAATAGAGAGATATCATGCGATTGCAAAGGTGGTCGGTCATCAAGAGAATTTTAGACTATATTCTTGTAATCATATGATATAGTACTTTTTAGCTTAACATATTAAACATGTACAAGAAAACTTTTCAATGATTTTTTCGTCATTCATGTTTTCTACACGTTAAATTCTTTCATATTTTATAATGAAATTTCAGTATACTTATTAATTAATATATTTGCTTATACGAATTCTGTATATATGATATCACGAGGTAAAGGAACAGGCTCAAGTCAAAATATATTCTTTCATCGAAGTGGTAGCACTGGTAGGCCAACCAACTCATATTTCAAGAAGCTGACCAGACGAGTGTCCTGTTTTTATACTTCTACTACTTATTATGGAAGAGCATTTTGAGAAAATTTTCTTAAATTAACTTCCTTCTGACAAAATATTCTGAGAACATTATCAAATATGTTTAAAAATAACTTCTTAATTTCGCATTTTTTGAACGTCTCAAACTTTGGTACCTGCAATGTCGGTAAACAGTGTAATGGTACTAGTCATAGTGACTCCACAACCCACATATATCTCCGCCACGTGTCCCCTCCCTCCATCTGCGTGTTAAAACCACCCCAACCCTCCACTCTCCAGAAAACCTCTCAAATCCTGCAGTTTAACACCCAAAAGAGTAGAAAAAAGAAGAAAAGAAGAAGATGGTCAAATGAAACAAAGAATGTACTGCCGGAGACAAAGGTGGCGATGGCCGTGTTTCGGGACAAAAACGGCATACCGAACTGTTCGATCCCAGATCGTCGGAGAATTGGTCGACGGAAAAGCGACGTCATGCATGTCATATTAAGACTGCTCTGTCTTTTAACTTGTGTCACATCAGTCTCTATAATGGCCACTGCCAAACAAGCTTCTACAGTCTCTCTCTATGGCTTCAGTATCCGCTGTCTTCTCCAAGTGGTCCTTCTCTGACTCCTTTTCAGTAAGCACGTTTAAAATTGCTATATTGCCCTTCGTTTTTCAGCACCTTGTCGAGCATCTAATAATTTTATAGTATAATCCAGACGCTCGAAGGTACTTCCCTAATTCAAGACATTGTGTCAGAAATGAAACAAAACAAGAACCCTTGAATCAACTTTTTGTTTAGGACTGTTGATACTAATTCCTTCTACAATTCAACAAATCAACAATGTTAGTTATGGACAGCGGCAGACCCAGCATTGAAGTTCAGCTCGGGCGGACGTAGACCGGTCAATGTCGACAATCAGCGATCGTAAGAATGA
>CAIGRP010075497.1:0-15090 GCA_903798385.1 Fraxinus cuspidata | reverse complement strand
GAAGTTACTTATTTAAACCGGTCACAAATAGGTTGGGTCAAGCACAAACTCACCAAAACATTTTCTTGCAAGAACAATGCTATGAATTTGAAGGAAAATTTTGAACAAAATAGGGAATACAATGACGGAGCTACCTGTTGCCCACAAAAAAAGACTCGCACATCAGTCCATGAAGTCTTCACACATCTACATCGCCTCTCTTCCATGGATTCACTATCGATAAATTACTGACGATGCATTGAAAGAAAGCTATTAACATAGACCATATCTGTTAATTTTTCACTATGTCATAAAAATTAGGGGGGAAGCAAAATTGAGCACTTGGTGGATATTAAAATCAAATTTTTAACAAATTTTGATAAAAATTAATGAAATATATTGGTTAAAAATAGGGGGTGAATCTATTGTAGGGGGTGGACAATTTTGCCCATCAATAAAAGTCAAATAGAGGTCACCGGAGAAAACTGTCCAAAATGACGAATCTTGTTATTTACTGAAATGTTGGAGGGTTAATTATTTTTAACATTATGCTTCTAATTCCCCGTGCACTACAGTTCCACTTCAAGAGCCCCATTTCCAATTTCCAATCTTGAGAATTCAGTAATTCACAACGAGCTCCATGAATCGCAAATCCTAAATCCTAAACAANAATTATTTTTAACATTATGCTTCTAATTCCCCGTGCACTACAGTTCCACTTCAAGAGCCCCATTTCCAATTTCCAATCTTGAGAATTCAGTAATTCACAACGAGCTCCATGAATCGCAAATCCTAAATCCTAAACAAAGATTCCACATTCATGCATGGAGTCCTCCGCCAATCCGGCTCCGCCGTCCGATTCTTGGAGGCAATGATTCGATCAACGACCACCACCGTTAAACCGCCATTATCATTCCGTTCATTATCAGCATCAGTCTCAGGTAAGTCCATATTTTCCATCGCACACGAACCCATTTCCGAATCCAAACCGCCCGTTTCCATCCCCATTGATCTCTTCGCCCAACTTCTCTCCCTGCTCTCTCAACGCAATTGGCAAAAAAACCCTTCTGTAAAGAAGCTAATTCCCTGCATATCCCCTTCTATTTTCTCTTCCTTTCTATCTGAAAATCCGAATCTCAATCCCCAAATTGCATTCTATTTCTTCAATTTTCTCTCCCGTACCCCTACTTTTACACCCAATGTCCTAGCCTATTCTTCCCTTTTACGCATCTTGATCCCCAACAACTTTCTCGGGGTTGCGGAAAAAACCCGGATTTTAATGATTAAATCTTGCAAATCACCCGAGGATGCGACTTTGGCGTTGAGTGTGTTGCGTGAGATGAATACTTGTGATAGCAATTTTAGATTTAAGCTTAGCCTTAGGTCTTATAATACACTTCTGATGTTGCTGGCGCGGTTTCTAATGATTGATGATATGAAATGTGTATATGCAGAGATGTTGCATGATAAGGTCTCACCAAATATTTATACTTTTAATACACTGATTAATGCATATTGTAAATTAGGTAATCTGGTTGAGGCCGAGTTGTACTTGAGTAAGATTTTGCAGGCCGGGTTGAGGCCAGATACTCATACATACACTTCATTAATTTTAGGGAATTGCAGGAGAAAGGATGTAAATAGTGCCACTAAGATTTTCTTGGCCATGCCACAAAAGGGTTGTCAAAGGAATGAGGTTTCCTATAATAATTTGATGCACGGATTGTGTGAAGAAGGAAAGGTGGATGAGGTGAAGAAGTTATTTTTGCAAATGGGAGAGGATAATTGTTCCCCAAATGTCCGGTCATACACAATTTTGATTGATGCATTGTTTAGTCTGGACAGGAGGTTGGAGGCGTTGAGCTTGTTTGAGGAAATGGAGGAGAAAGGTTGCGAGCCAAATGTTCATACTTATACTGTACTGATTGATGGTATGTGTAAAGTTGGTAAGTTTGACGAAGCAAGGAGACTGTATGATGTTATGTTAGATAACAGGCTGGTCCCTAGTGTAGTGACTTACAATGCTTTGATTGATGGGTATTGTAAGAAGGGGATGATTGATGCTGCTTTTGAGATACTTGACATGATGGAGTTGAATAATTGCAGTCCAAACGTGCGTACGTATAATGAATTGATTTCAGGATTATGTGAGGTGAAAAAAGTTCACAAAGCCATGGCACTTCTTAATAAGATGGTTCTGCAGAAGCTGTCTCCAGATATTGTCACTTACAACCTATTAGTTCATGGGCAATGCAAAGAAGGTGACATAGATAGTGGCTTTAGGTTGCTCAGATTAATGGAAGAGAACGGTGTACTTCCTGATCACTTAACTTATGGTGCTCTCATTGCTGCACTATGCGAAAAAGGCTGGCCTGATAAGGCATATGAGATATTTGACTCTCTCACCGAAAAGGGCATAAAGGCAAATGAGGTTATTTATACATCTCTAATTGATGGATATTGCAACATAGAGAAAGTTGATTTTGCCCTAACTTTGTTTGAAAGAATGCTTATGGAGGGTTGTCTTCCGAACACATACACCTACAATGTGCTGATTAGTGGATTGTGCAAAGAGAAAAAACTGACTGAAGCAACACAATTTCTGGAAAGGATGTTGGAGGGAGGAGTGAAACCCACAATTGTTACTTACACTATTCTCATTGAACAAATGTTAAAAGAATATGCCTATGACTATGCTTATAGGGTTTTTAATCAAATGGTTTCTTTGGGATATAAACCTGATATCTGCACTTACACTTCATTCCTTCACGCGTATTGCAACCAAAGGAAGTTGAAAGAAGCAGAGGATGTAATGGCTAAAATGAAAGAGGAAGGAGTCCAACCTGATTTAATGGCTTACACAGTCTTAATTGATGGTTATGGACGATCAGGATTTTTAAATCGTGCTTTTCACACACTGAAATTTATGGTTGATGGCGGATGTGCACCATCGCATTATACCTATTCCGTTTTAATTAAACATCTTTCAGACGAGAAACGAATCAATGAACATAGCCACAGAATAGGTCTAGATCCAGAAAGCAATAGTGGCTCAATCAATATTGCAGATGTTTGGAAAATAATGGAATACGATACTGCTCTTGAACTCTTTCAGAAAATGGTTGAACATGGTTACTCACCAGATATAAGCACTTACAATGCACTCACCACTGGACTCTGTCGAGAAGGGCGCCTTGAAGAAGCCTGGAGGTTGGTCGATCATATGAAACTACAAGGACTGTGTCCTGATGAAGATATGTATAATGCACTGATAAAATGTTCGTGCAAGTTAAAATTGTATGAGGAAGCAATGAAGATACTTGATGGCATGGTCATGAATGGCCTTCTACCCGATTTAGAGGCTTGGAAACTTCTTGTATGTGGGTTTTATGATGAAGGAAATGATGAGAAGGCTAAGACCGCGTTCCGTAGGCTGCTTCACTGTTGGTACAATTCTGATGAAGTGGCCTGGAAGCTTCTGATTGATGGCGTGCTGAAAATGGGGCTTGTTGACGAATGCTCTGAGCTGTTAGATGTCATGAAGAAAAATGGTTGCCAGCTGAATCCTCAAACCCTCAGAATGTTAACACAGGGTATTCTTGATAAGAAAGAGGGCACTTGGGCTTAATATTTTGTGCAATTTTCTGGGATTGGCCTACGAATTGGTAGAGTTACCCCTTGGTTCACCCCTCCTATTCAAGTAGAGGCAAAGGGTAAGGATATACTTAACAGGATTCTTTTAAATGGTCATTTGAATTAATATGTGTATTTGTTGTCTAGGTTGAAGTTCATTGGTTTAGTGTAGTGGAAGAGAAGTAGCTCAGTTTCTGGACTGGGAGCATACCTAAGAAATCGAGATTGGGATCCCACTGATCCAGTGGGCGTAAGTGGAGAAGCATTAGTCATACTGATACTCCTCGATGTGAATGTTCTGGATTTCAATGGATGAGTAAGGATTGCTTTTCCATGAATAAATAGAATTTTGAAGGAAGACACAAAGTCCAGCAGGCTTTTCAAAAATGGGTGCTCAGGGCTTCTCTAAAGGGTGCCCTCTCTTCTGCCTCATGTTCCTAACAATATCCATTAGAGCATATTGAGAGAGAAACTTGCATGCACCCTGGATCAATGACGAAGGGTGCATCAACGATGAAGGAGAGAATCCACTTCAGTAAACTACCTCTTTGCTAGGTTGCATGTTGAATGGCTGAGAGTGGATGTTTTTTGATAGAGTATTGCTATTCAGTACCATTAGTGTTAAGCACCAGTCTAGATGGCAATTGCATGATATTAAATGATAAATTCAATTAAATGCAATATTACATTATTTATTTAATTGAACTTATCAAGTGTGGCCACTTAGACTAGTGATATGACACCATTAATGCTATATATCACTATTCTTTTGGATATATAGTCCTGTAATGTTCTCTTATCCTGTCTCTTGGAAGTTGGCTAGAACAGCCTTTTGATATAGCAGTAACAAATTCTTCCAATAAATGTGAGGCAAGGAAACAACTTTCTTCTCGGATAATTTTGCTTTCATTTTCTTCTTCACAGGTATTTTATTAACTACTCTATTTGTTTTACATTATATTAGATGATTCAGCAGTTTGTAATAATGGTTAATGAAAATGAATGCCGTCTTTTGTCTTCATTAACCATTATTTTCTTGTTCACGGGTATGCTAATTCATCTTTCCCTTTAATTTTCAATCTAGTTGTCTCCGTGCTAGGCTGCGTGCTTGGACCCAGTTACTAACCAACGGGTCAGTTTTTGGCCGTTGATATTTTTCTATTATTATAGGTTGATTTTTTTTTTTTAAAGAAATTTGATATAAGTTGATAATTTAAAGTTTTCTAATGCACTTTACTCTTTTCAGAAAAGGGTGACAGCGCATAAATTTCTTCACAGAATTCCATAGTTCTTTGCGATGTTTTGAAAATCGATCTGGGTATCGACCCGAAAAAATAAAGGTTCAGGGGTTAAAATGTTCAACAGAGATCGAATCGGATACAAATAAATAAATAAATAAATACACTCATGAACAATAAAATACTATTACAATAATAATTCTTTTACTTTTCTTATTACCAAGTCGAAGTATATACAAATCCATGTTTGTTAATTATATTAATTATCCTATAATTAGTCTCGACATTTCACAAATTAACAATCACCAAGTTCATTTAATTTGTTTTGTTAAAATTAAAATTGATTTGAGTCCTGTTTGAGCTCCTTTTTATTATTATTATTATTATTTTTTTTATGAAAATACATTTTGGAATGGTATTTTGATGAAGGAAGAATGTGTGGCTAAAAATTAGGGAAATTTTTGGTTGCATATAATATTATTTTATTGAAGAATATATAGTTGATAATAAGTGATAGAAAAATGTATTTTAAAAATTATGGATACCAAAGGCTGAAAATGGGAGTCTAGCATTATTTTGCTAATAATGAAGTGGAATTTAAAAATTGAAAACTTGAAAGATTGAGGTTAGCCTGAAGATTACAATTTATTTGATGGGGACCATAATCAAATTAAAATTGTAAGAATAAGGCTGACATTTGGAAAATGATTTCTTTTGCTGAGTGATTAAACACTATCTAATCTCCCACATAGGAAGTCTAAAATGCCAGTTGAGGGGGTAACATCTATTTAAAGAAGCAGGGTATCTAATATATTCATATGGGCTCTTATAATTGCTACCGGTTAAGCGTTAATTAAATGAGTGGCTACTGAACTTTATTCATGATTATTATTTGCTCGTTGAAAATTAAATGATTACTCAATACTAATTGAAAAATTCATTAATTTACTCATCCATCACCATAGCCAATTCCATCTATACAAGCGGATAAATATGTTTTTACGTGGCAGATGAAAAAAATGACGTGATATACAAATTGGGTGAATCATAGCCACATCGTCAAAAAATTGTATTTTATAAATAATAAAAAAACATCAAATCGAAAACTTTTCTTCCCTAGATCACCTCTTCTCCAAAATCACGCCATTCCTCCTCAGACTTAGAAGCTGAACAAGGTGTCGGCATGACCATGACTCCATCTTTGAAGCCTCAACAATGATTCAACCACAAAACCCATTCAAAGTTTTGCAATATTTTATGGATTTTATTAGGCCCTAATTTCAATGGCAAATGAAAAGGATTTGATATGGGAATTCGAGAAATGGGTTGAATTGAGAATGAAGGTTCTAAGGAAAGTAACGGTTGCAAGAATGAAATTTGAGTGGAAACAAAATAAATTATATGGAATTAAATTGCCTAAAACTTGTTTTATTGAGAATTGTCAATTAATTGTGTTTTATTAGTATAATTTTTCACCTGAAAAATATTGAAATTTTGGATCTTTTGGTGTTCGTTTGACTTTATTTTTCATGAAAATTGTCAATTAAAGGGATATAATTTCTTACAATTGGGGATATAATTTGTTCGGATTGCCAAAAAAAAATGGAAATTTTTTGTTCAAGAAAATGTGGCAAATCAAAAAAAAGGTGGAAAACCAATTACCAGTAAAATGTTTCCTATCAAACACTCTAATAAGTGGAAAATGGCAAAAAGTTTTCCATCTTCCATGGAAAATTTGCCCTATCGGGCCCCCAAATGATGAGATTTTCAGGATTTGAGTGTCAATTTAGTGAAAAATAATTTAAAATTTGCATACTCAGTGGCATTGTCCTAGGAATCCAGCTAAATGGTCGCTTGTTTCCTCTTCCTCACTCTCACTAGATACTGCCCCCGTCCCACAAATCATATATGTATATACTTCTGGGCTGTTAACATGTTATCTTTGTGCTTGTACAGACATGTATACAAGGAGGATAAAGAATCATTCTGATTCTTGTTCTCAACAAATCAAGTTGCCCATCAAATTCTAGAACCCTTCACCACAGTCCATGAAGAAGATGCAGGTTACGACATAAGAGGGCAGAACAATGATTTGAAGAGCAGAATTTTCAGATTCAACTCCCCAAGAGAAGTGCCACCATAATTTTACGGAAATGGATTGGGGGAAGACAATGAAATCACCGTCTCTAACCTCGGAAGCATCTCCGAAGACCTAAGAAATTGTTTTTGCCAATTGTACTGATGAAAGTGACAATAGTAATGAATAATTCAATGAGCATTTGGTAACCTTTTTATTTTCGGTGAGCAAGTGGTGACCAATGATAAATTTCAATGGCCACTCATTTAATTAACTCACCCGTTAATTGTTCAATTGGTCGGTTCTACAGTTTTTTGATCGGGATTTTATTTTGGGTTAATAATAATAATAACAGATAATCGATTTTTGGTTAATAATAATAACATATATTGCATGTTTGAGTCTCATTTTATTTTTGCAAAAAATGCATTTTAGAATAGTGATTTGATGAATAATGTGTGGTTAAAAAATAAGAATTTTTTTTTGAATCTGCGTGTAATATTATTTTATTGAAAAATGTGTGATTGAAAATAAGAGAAAAAAATATATATTGTGAAAATAATGAAGATCAAAATCGACTCGGATGATTACCGCTCGGCCAGGGTCAGTTTTAATACCAAGGACGGGGATAGTTTTAATAACCTTGGTGTTGTGCTTACAACAATTTCAACATTTTTTAATAGAAATTTGATGTGTGCGCATCTGAGAGAGAGAGGGAGCGCGCGTGTTTGAGCAAAAGAAATACAACAAAAGCAAAATAGTTGGAGGTGCGGGGAATCGAACCCCGTGCCTCTCGCATGCGAAGCGAGCGCTCTACCATATGAGCTACACCCCCCATTTATTGTTCTGGGAAGAAGAATAAATTATATAGTAAATCCAGTGCTTATCTCTCTGTATCAATGCGGAGACAACCGACGCCCCAGACCACTCTACAACATTCTAATACAAAATTAACCCGCCACGATAAAACGACACCGTCCCCTAAATTTCCTCCAAAACCGCAAAAATCCCCCTCGAAAATTCTCCTCTAAAGAAATCCATTCACAGCCATGGCAGCACCAGCTAACCCAAATCCCTCATCCTCTTCATCCATTTTCTCCCTCAAAAACTCTCGCCCTCCAGACGACACCGTTTTTTATTCCATCTTCCCCGACTCCTCCCTCACCGCCGCTGCCACTGCCCTGGAAGAACTTCAATCCCTCCACCTCCAAATCTGCAACCATCTTACCCCCTACACTGCCACATACATATGGCAACACCAACCCTTCACTCTTTCTCCGTCCTTCAACCCTGTTCCCCACCTCTCAGGCCACCTCCGTTTTGGGGACAATCTCGAGGACGAGTGGTTTGTTGTCTTCCTACTGTTCCAAATTTCTAGAAGTTTCCCCAATCTTTCAATTCGTGTCTGGGATTCAGATGGCGAATTTTTGCTCATCGAATGCGCTTTTTATCTCCCCAAATGGATGAACCCCGACACCTCCCCTAATCGTGTATTTATTCGCCGAGGTCTTCTGCATATTCTATCTCCCTCTCATTTCCCTACCACCCCAGATTTATTGGACTCCCTTAAATTCTTGATTAGTAATGATCACCATACGCAAGCTCCGGAAGCAATTCAATCGCATTTGAGTAAGAAAATTGGGGAATACCCTGAGCGTGCGTATAGGAATATGCATAGAGCGAGAGTGATGGTTCCGGTGTCTGTAGCATGGACTTTGAAGCACGAGCCGAGTTTTGTGTCTTTAGCTGTGGAAGGTTTTTACGACAGGGATATTGATAGTATGAAGGATGCTGCAAAAATGGAGAGGTTTTTGCCGAAAGGGAAAGAGGAGGAGATGGTGGAGGTAGTTGTCAACATATCGAGGGCAATGTATGCACAGTTGGTGCAGCAGAAGTTTCAGGCTCCAAGGATTTATCCGATGCCAGCATCAAGGAGCGATGTTGGTCAGTATACGGAGGCGGAGCTTGGGATGAAGATTGTGTGTGGGTTTGAGATGATGTACCAATTGAGGAAGAGGCACGGAGAGGAAGGAAAGGGGAGTACGTGGGAGGCATTTAGAGAGAGCTTGGAGAAGAGTGGGTATTTTGAGGGGATGTTGCCAGGGTCAAAGGAGTACAGGAGGTTGATGGAGAAAGCTGAGGAGTATTATCGGAATAGTTCATTACATTCTAGGGCAAGGTATACAGTGTGTGTATTATATGCATTCCTTCCAATTGCTATAGTTTGATATCTGATCTCATGGGCTCCATGTGGTTTAGTATTAATTTCAAGCTAATTACAATTTGCCTGTAAGGGATACAACCAGCTACAATTGAATTTGGGAAAGTGCATGTTCGTAAATTCTATTAAACTCACATATAATATCAGGATTGATTGTTGTTTGGAAGATTCAATGACTCTTCTGCAGTTTTTGGGAGTACGATAATGTTGCCTTCTTGCTTTCTGTTTATGGTTACCATCTAATGAGCAAGCTATGGCTTTTACATCAGGAAAACATAGAGATTAGTTCATTATTTAAGAATGCTACTTTCTTTATGCCCCTTCATGCTTATTTATTGGTAGTGCCTTTTTCCTTTTCCTTGAGCTGTACCAATGAATAATCTTTGGCCATTGTAACATGCTGCTGCTGATGCAGTGAAATGCTGAGCTCTCCTGTGAGACGTATAGATGAAATTCTTGCTCTTCCTCATTCAGCTGATGATTTCAAGGGTCAGAAGCTTCCTCCATCAGATGATGATTCTTGGCTTTATGGTGGGGAAGATGAGCTAAATGCTGCTCTTCAGGAGAGACAAAAGGAGATGGAACTTTATGATTTGAAGAATAAGAAGAAACAGAAGTCAAAAGAGCAGCAGGATGGGGATTCAGCTTCTACCAAAGATTTGGAGGAGTATGATCTTGGAGATATAGCAAAATCTATGCAAGCGTTTGTTAAGAAAGTTTCAAGTTATAAAGGAGCCGAGGTTCCGGAAAACCGGTTAGTGTACCCTTAATCCTCTCAAGTTTCTTTTAGAGTCATGGAAGGTTTCATTTTTTGAGCTCGCAAACTGGATGAATATCAGAACCCCTTTTTTCTCTACCCTGAGAAATATTGATAGAGTATTGAAACCGATGATCTTAGGATGTTGATATTACACTTCTCATTCACTCAATTGTTACCAATGAAGGATGTATATATATTCCTATTTTAACTTATTTTATTTTGCATATTGAATAGTTCTGTCATTAATTTAATTTGGTAGTATGGGCGAAAACTCATGATGCTTTGAGGAGTTGTTACCCATTTGGACAACCTTTGTTCAAGTTGTGTAAGAATGTAGAGAACAGACATTGCTGTTAATATAAATCTTTTACTTTTCTGCGTATGGGTGGTTAATGCCTGTCTCTACCAATATGCTGCATTGATTTTGCCTTTTAAAAATATTACCTATTTTTATGCCTCACTATAAGATATTAAGGAGTTTGATGAAAAATTATTTATCTTCCTCAGATTTTCTATCTGTTTGAGTGATCACAACTAGAGGACTGTTAGTCCTTTTTTAGTTTCTTAATTATTTTTAAGAAAAAGGAATGGGCTGTTATTGAGTAAGAAGATAACCTGCTGATATCCCTTTCACAGCAGACTTATGGCAGTGTCTACTATATTTCTCTTATAGCACTTCGTTAAAGCAAAAAGGGAAGGATTAATGGGCTCTTATCGATCGAAGGAAATTAATATGGTCTAAATAATTTTGAGCACTCGTATTGGAGTGGCCAATGTTTCATGGATGTTGCAGTTGACACTTGTAATTCTCTCCCACTACCTCATTCTCTGTGTTTAGGCAGCTCTTATTTTGCTATCTGCTACTACAGGAATCCCTTTTCCTTTCTCTTCCTTTGGTCTATGCTTTTTCTTTTTCTATTTTATCACTATGCATCTATGCCTTTTCTCATTTCTAGCTGCCTATGTATCCACTGTAATCCTTGTTTGAATGTCACCCTTATAAAGCTATGCCATGATTGCCATCCTGAGAGAATTGTGGAGTGTTGGACCCGTCTATTTTGGCAGTTCATGTCTCTTGCCTTGTGTGATAATTGTGGACACTCTAATAGCTGAAGTGATATACTAATTATGAGGTGTTATATGTTAATAAATTTGAACTGTTCAGGCTCTCCCTATCTTTGATGTGAATTCTGTTTCGAGTTGTGTTCAATGAATGCAATTTGTCTTGCACGCGCATTAATCTTTTTTGCTTCTTTTTGATAGAAACATTAAAGATGTGAATTTTGATGTGGATCAATTTGTGAAAGATATGGAATCTGTAATGAGACAACGTGGTTCAGGAGATGCTGGTAGCGATCCTGATCTTGAAGAAGAGCCATTATCAGACATGGATTTTGGTAATTTTTGGATTACTATTGAGCCAAATGATATTTGATATAGATACAAATTATTGTGTTAATTTAGTGACTGTCTTTGCAAATTACTTCTTGCTGGCTCTATAAGTTGACAATAAACTTTCCTATGCCTTTTGCTTTTATTTGTAAAAAAGTACCATACTGTTATCACTATATTACTGTAATTGTTTCTTCCGTCCTGACCACTTTCTTTATAATCCATGTTTCTATACATGCTAAACTTTTGGTAAATTTTAATATTTCTACTTTCTTTGACAAGCATACTTTATGTTTCTAACTTCCCATTGCTGATAAATTTCTGCCTCGTCCTCAAATTGTAAGGCTTCTCGATTGTGTGTATGATTTTCAAGAGAGTGATCAAATTCTGTGTCTATTTTTTGGGGATGTATTTTTTACCTTCACTATATCACACTGAAAGCCCAATTAGAATCCTGCAGTCAAATCTAAAATGTGCAAGATGGCGATTGCAGAGAAGCAAAGGTGGCTATAATCCTTTAGCTCTTGATTTTCGATATCTTTATATTATAAGTCACTAAAATTGTCTGAGAAGCTAGTCTTGATGCTACCATAGGTTCACCATAATGTAACTGGGTGCAATTTAAATGCTGAAAATTGTCTATCAGTGTTTTTAGTACTGCTAAATACCGTGATCTGGTGTATTACACAAAAATGCAGATGAGTCTGATGATGAGAGTGAGATTTCCGAGGATAATGAAGAAAGAGGAGATACTTTCATGCAATCCTATTCAGATGCTTTGAATGAGGAACTGAAGGCCACCACACTCAATAAGACTTTTGTCCATGCAAATGAACAGTCCGTGCAAAAGGACGAGGTTGGTGTGTTTAAATTCATTGTACAAGAGCCAAAAGTTGAATTGATGCATTAATTTTTACATAGATTTAGGGTGTGTTTGAACCACATTATTTTGGAATAGCAGATTGATGGAGAATTTGTGGTTGAAAAAAAAAAAAGAAAAATTATTGATGTGATGGAAAATATTATTTTATTGAAGAATGTGTGGTTGAAAATGAGTAGAAGAATGACAATGAAAATATTAATGTGGCTTAAACAGGGGCTTAGATTTTCTTTAACCAACTAGCTTCACTTAACCGAGCTCTTGCAAATATACACAAGCTGAATTTTACAAGATGCAAGATAGCCGAAACATGTTTTATGTAGGCATAAGCTTGTAAAGTTTACTTATAAGTAAATAAGTTAGTTTTAAAATAAATACTTTCTCCGTCCCATTTATATAGGCTCATTTTCCTTATTTTTTGTTTCAATTATATAGTATTGTTTCTTTATTAAGAATGTTTTAATTTGTTCGTTTTTAAATAAGGGTAAATTAGAAAAGTTTTTGGCAAAAAGTGCTTTTCCAATAACATTAAATAAGATTTCTTAATTTGTGTGAAAAACAAAACAAGCCTATATAAATGAGATAAATGGAGTAAATTGGTCAAAGTTGGAAATAAGTTTTGCTTATTTTGACAAAAATATGAGGGATACTTAAAAATGTAACCTTTTCTTGTTTTAAACTAAGATAGGAAGAGAGTAAATTGTCCCAACACGTTTCAAAATAAAAAAATTACTTGAAAGTTAAAATGTAACTTTACCTTTTTATTTTTTCTTAGAGTGTGTTTAATTGACTGTATTTTTCATGGAAAATGTCATTTTTCCTTTAAGTTCCTACTTTTGAAGTGTTTGATTGACATTTTTTTTATGGAAAATATTTTTCAAAAGTTGGTCATGTGATCATAATTTTTTACAAAAAAGGGAAAATATTTTCTTTATGAAGGTAGGTTTTTATTTTTTAGACAATTCACATTTCTCAAAAACTCAATTTTACTCTCTATTCTAACAAGTTTTCACTTCCCAGGATGGAAAAGTACAACATTTTTTAGGTTAAAAATTAAGTCAATCAAATATCTTTAATTGACAATTCTATGACTAGAGCTTAGTGTGTGTGTGATTTTAAGCATGAAATTTATATGAAAAGAAAAAACTTAGTTGCGTGGAAATTATGAATTAAACATGTTTGATTCGTTTATTTTTCAATATAGAAAGTGTTTTACTTAGCCATCTTTTATTAGTGGGTATATGAAAGAAGGGTGTAGATGAGAGAGAGAGAGAGAGAGTGAATTGTCTGAAAATAATAACCCACCCTCCTCGAAGAAAATGTTTTCCTTATTTCAGAGGAAAATATGGTCACATGACCAATTTTTGGGAAAATATTTTTCATGTAAAAAATATCAATCAAACATTCCAAAAGTAGGAACTTGGGCATTAAAAATGACATTTTTCATGAAAAATAAAGTCAATCAAACACATTCTTATTTTCTTTCTATGCAAGTTGCATGCTTGCAATCAAACACACCATTAGCGAAACACGCTCATTGTGATGTGCGTTCCAATATTATCTTTTCATAAATTCCCCAATTTGATTTGGATGAAATTTTTGTCCTTCGAAGTCTATTTTTTCCCCAATTATATGGACTGGTTAATCTGAAAAATTGCAGGGAACTTCTAATGCCAAGGAGGAAATTGCAGAGTTCACTCCGGTGGATGTAGATATAAACCTTGTGCAAAATTTGCTCAATTCTTTCTCTACTCAACAAGGACTTCCTGGCCCTGCTTCCAATTTACTAGGACTAATGGGTTTAAAGCTTCCTGATGATTCTGGCAAAGGCAAATAATTTCTCTGCCTTCTGTTTAACCATTTTCCATTAATCTCAGAAGTTTAGGTATGGCGAAGCTCTTCAGATTGCATATACTCATGCAGGATCTTGATTGTGCATACTGAGTGAGATACATATCCTAGTCGGGGTCTAAAAACTTGTAATGTATTTGTTCGTTTGAATTATGCTCACAACTCATGTTTTCACAATTAATGGCCAAGGACATAATGATAAAGTACGTCTACACTGCATTATGTGTTCGGGTACAAAGTGATGGACGAAAGAATTTTTTTTTTCATCACTTTTGTACTTGAAATGATGCTGAGGAATCTCCCTTGCTGTAATTTCATTGCCGTGTCAAGTTCAGTAGAGTGATAGCAGAGTCTTAAATGTAGTCATTTTCTAGCTAGAGACGCCCTTGTGGCAAGTTTTAGAGTTAGTTTGGTATGACTTGATTTTGCCTTTTGAAGTAGTTCTTAGGCCATCTTTCTTTAAATGCTCTTATAATAAGAGGAAGTATTTCTAGAAAATTATACAAGCACATCCAAAAACAGTTTTTTAGTTTTAGAAGTAACTTTTGATTTAATTTTTTTATAGATCTTGTCAAACGGGTTCCTAATTAAATTAAAAATAGATAGAATGATTGGTGAATAGGTTAGTATTTGCGGGTTTCATGAAATTTGAATAAAAAGTGATTTAATGATTTGTAAACAGATTTTAAACAAGATGCAAGCAAAGGCTTAATAGAATTAAGCACTATGCAGGATTGGAGACCAGTCCATGTGTCAAGGACCGCATCTTTATCTAAGCCACTTGACTCACACATTGTAAATATTTTAATTCAATTGTAAAACAGTTAGAAATTAGAAAATTTTAGTATGATTCCTCGGCATTTTGATGTCAACTGCTGTCACTTAGGTTTTTGTTTAGAACTCTATTATAGGGGTTATTAGTCTTTCAAACATCTTTCAAGCTTTCTAGTGTTCGCCCCCTGCACTAGCCATTGTAATTTACTGCTTTCAAGAATTGTAATTTCTAGCTTTCAAGCAATTAATGATCAAGTTGTTTTCAATGTATTTCAATTTCATATT